>CAKNYM010052824.1:198384-211213 GCA_932195095.1 Andricus curvator
AGAAAATTGGAAATGATCATCACATATCTATGTACAAAAATATTTACTTAATGATCGCAAAATATTTCATTCACTCAAAGAATTATTAAAAGAAATTATTAAAATATATTATTTCCCTGGCAGTGATGGTCAACTATAGTAATAAAAAAATAATTCAATGATTGTATTAATTCAATTGCGTTTAAGCAAGTCAACATATGGTTGATTTTAATTTAATTGTCATACTGTATTAAGTTTGTAAACTTTAGATGAACATAAATTTAATTTATGCACATTTCTCAAGACGAATAAGTGATATTGTTAAAACCTTGAAGTCCGTCCCTCGATTTTTGTCATTTCAGGCGTCATTACCGTACGTCTTTTTTTCTAGTAAAATATTGTAGTTGCAGTTGAGTAATGAATACAGAAATATTAAACGTATTGTTTAATACAAGATTCTATAAAATTGAGCTTAAAATATTAACTCTTTTTTTTTGTGAATTCGATACTAAAACTGAAAAGTGGATTTTGACAACAAAAACGTCATTTCCATACGTGCGTTAAAAACCAATTTCGGAGTGAAAAAAAACCATTCCGTTACTTGCTCAGCGGTGTTTTCTTTCATAAGTAGGTGACTTTTTATTATTAAAATCTGTTATTTTTTTATAAATCTTAAAAGAGGCTAAACTTCATCATTTTTCTCGCATCATTCCCGTACGGCACAATAGTTGGCCGGTTTGTTTACTATTTCCTAACCTCTATTTATAAATATACGGATCTCAAGAAGTGAGCTAAATAAGTCAAATGGGAAGGAAGAAATTGTTGAGAATTATATAACATCACAAGTAGGTAAATTTGTTATTACAGCTAAAAGGTGCTGAGATTCTAATATAAAAATTTTAGAAAATAAGTAATTTGATGTAGTTTGCCTTACACCTGTTGAATTTTCATGAGTTCATATTTTCAATTTCGATAAAATTGGAGGCCTAATTTATTACTCAGTTTCTTAGTTAGTGTGTGATACGATTTTAATACATTTGAAAGACTGCATAATAAATCATGTAAATAGTTTTAGTGAATGTTGAATTTCTAATTGCATTACAGTCACGTTTCCATTTGTGAAATATAAAATGTGTTTATTGAAATAAAAATAAAAGTAACAATTACACTTTTATTTATTACGTTATCTTACTTATATTCGAAAAAATTATCTAAAATAGTTAAATATTTCGTTTTTCTTAAATGGCATGCGTTACAGTATTCGTTTTTGAACTTTTTAAAAGCTCGCGCTCTCTTTCATCGAACTCCTAACCTCAAATCCACTTGATTTATAATTTTTTATTATTATTCATTAGGAAAAAATGTACATAGAAAAAATGCGCCATAATTTTCGAAGTAATAGGGAAATTTTTTTGAATTTTCAAATCAAAAAAGAGAACAGAAGATATTAACCGATTTCAGAATTTCTTTTTTCTCTGCTTTTTTCGGATGTCAACCCACAAATTTTTTTCGCTGAGCTCCAACGATTCGACTGATTTGATCATCTTCACTCCGCCCTACTAAATAGTACAATGAACTTTTATTTTAATCGTTCATGGAGATAAATAAATTGAATAAAAGTTTGTGTTAAAATTGACAATCCTAACCTATAAAGGACAGTTTTCGTAAACAAAGTGGATTAAATTTTATTTTTGTCAAAGTGAAGTGTAAATGAAATATTAGGCTATTTACGCTTTTCATTTGTTTTTTTTCTTTTTTTTCTTTGATTATTTTACTTAATAATAACTTCATTTGTTTTGTTGAATATTCGTACTTTTTGGTAGAAAATTAAACTTCTTGGTTGAAAATTCATATTTTTCCATGAAAATTCAACAGTTTGTTTCAAATTTTTTTCTCTCTGCTGACTGAAAAGTATTTTTAAATAAAAAACTCAACTATTCTCGAAAATTTGTCTTTTTTGGTTGAATTCAACTGTTTTTTATTCAAAATTAAAAGTTTTTTTGGCTGAAATTTCAATTATATTACATTGTTCGTTGAGAATTCATCTTTTTTAGTTAAAAATTCAACGACTTGGCTAAAAGTTAAACGCTTTTTGTTAAAAACTAATTTTTTTCGTTAAAGATTCATAATTTTAATTGAAAATTCATGTCTGATTGAAAATTTAGCTACCTTGTTGAAAACCAATTTTTTAAACTGAAAATTTAACTATTGCAGTTGAAAATTCAACTATTTCGTTGAAAATTCGTTTTTTTGTTTGTTATAAATTAGTTTTTTAGAACAAAAAATTTTAATATTCTACTTTTGTTGAAAAATGTATCTTTTTTGGATGAAAATTTAACTATTCGGTTGATAATTGGTCGTTTTTATTTAAAAAGTGAACTATTTTGTGGAAAATTTGTGTACCTGTTTGGTATAAAATTCAACTATTCCAGTTGAAGATTTATCATTTTAGTTGACAATTCATCACATTGGTTGAAAATTGAACTGTTTGGTTGAAAATCCGTTTTTTTTTTGTTACAAATTAATTTCTTTAACTTGCCACTAAACTATTCCATTTCTTTTAAATACATGTTTTTTGTAAAATTCAACTATTGGTTAAAAATTTATCATTTTCAGTTGCAAATTCAACAACTTGAATCTAAATTTATACATTGTTTTGCAAATTTGTATTTTTTAATAGTTGATGTTTTTGGTTGAAAATTCAACCATTCCAGTTGAAGATTCATTATTTTAATGTATAGAATTCCTGAAAATAAAACAAGAATTAAATGATCAAATTTGGACAAACACCACAAAATCCTCCTGTTGCAATTCCTAAGAACAAAAAAATTTGTTTCTTTGCACAAACGTAAAAAAGAGGAAAGAAAAATGATAAGGCAACCAACCAAATCCTCTTCCTTCTCTTTTTTATTTCTTTCGTCTTTTTCATTTTTATTAGTATCAAATCACAAAATGAAAGAAAATATAAAAGTATACCCCTTGAATCGGTTAAACAATCAATTTTAAATAGATGGAATAAAATAAAAACACGTACTCGATTAGGTCAAAAAGATTTTATTAAAGGGATAGTTTTCATTATGAACTCAACTTATTTTAAATTCAATGGATCTTTTTATAGGCAAAAATTCGGTACTCCCATAGGTTCAGTCATTTCTGCGATTTTAGCAGAAATAGTTATGGAAGATTTGGAGGTCTTTGCTTTCAAGAAGCTGGATTTTGTTTTGCCCTTTTACTTTCGCTATGTTGATGACACCTTATTATGTGTTCCTCTAGCAAAGTTACAGACAGTTTTTGATGCTTTTAATAGTTTTCATTCAAAACTTCAATTTACCCATGAAATAGAGAAAAGTTGACAGAGCTCTAGGTTTGTCCCACATTTCATTTCACAGAAAGAATTTGAATATTGTTAGGAATATCCTTTTTCTTAATCATTACCCACAAAAGTTGATTGAGTGAGAAGGAGTTATCTCATGGGATAATAAAATACAGGAGAGGTAGGGGAACCATAGGAGGGAGAGAGAGGAAATGTTGCCATTTTTGTAGAGGAGGGATGTATGGTGGATAGATTTCGAGGGAGGTGAAAGAGGGGTGTGAGGTGTCTATCTCATAAGATAGAGGGGAGATGGCAGGTTGGAAGAGTGATCTGGAGAGTACCAGAGGAGGGAGTGAGAGGATAAATGTCGAGGGAGGTGAAAAGGGGGGAGTGATGTATCTACCTCCTAAGATAGAAAGAGATAGCGAGTTAAGCGGGTGTTTTTGATTTCGATTCTCTCCTGAAAAGAATTTAATTAGCGGAGATTCAATTCGTTAGTAAGTGGGAAAGGGATGAAGTTAGTCAGTGTGTCGGCTGAAATGGCTGGTATGCCAGCTGTCTCAGCGGAAACGGGCAGGCTGGTATGACAGCTAACCCGTTAGCGGAGGAAAGAATGGGGAGGGGGGGAAGAATTGAAGTCACTAGAAAAAATTATGTTTCGTTTGATTTTTATTTTTGATCTTTATTTTACCATGATTTTGCAGAGTCGGAATTCTTAAGTGTAGAGTGTTAGTCGCCTCCTCACGAGAGGGTGATGGCGATGCGTCGTCAATTTGCCTCTGGCTGGCTACCAGCTGTAGGATTCAAGTGAAAGGGCTCTGGCTACCAGCTCCCAAACACTTCTGACGTTCTGGGCCCGTGCACGCCCTTTTAACGGGGAGACTGTGTGGGCGTTGCGTGGGAGTCGAGCGGAGAGGGTAGAAAATCGTTGGTGGGAGATGCGCGCGTCGAGCTACGCTACCTATTTCTCTCTCTCTTACTCGCAGGTCTAATTACTATTTATTATTATTTTAATATGGTTGCCTACTGAATGAATAAACGTCGTCTGCGAGAGTGTTTTAAATCTACCAATAAAAAAGTCTCGCTCTATGCGAGCCGCGTATAACAGAAGTAACATTTTATCTACAGATAATCAGAAGGAATTGAGAGAATATAGTTCTTTCAATACTTTTGTTCTTCCTTTTTTTGGTCAAATTTCGAAAACTATTGAATTTATGTTGAAAAAATTTGATATTCATACTATTTTCAGTATACCATTTAAAATGGATTCAATAATAACTTTTGGTAAAGATCCTTTAGATAAATTTGAAAAAGGTGGTGTTGTTTACAAGATCACTTGCAAGATCTGTAAGATGACTTATGTGGGACAGACTGGCAGACTTCTTGATACTAGGATGGAGAAACACAAAAGTGATGTTTGTTTAGGATGTTGTTATAAGAGTGTTCTTGCTAGACATAGGAGAGGGTTTGTTGATGTTGACCATGAGTTTGACTGGGATAATGTTGAAATTTTACACAGTGAAAGTAATGAGAGAAAGAGAGAATTCATGGAAATGCTTCATATCAAAAAACAAAATAAGTTGTCTATTAATTTAAAAACTGATTTGGATAAATTAAACAAAAGTTATTCTAGTATGATTAATTACATTTAGCAATAAATTTTCCTGGGTCTTGACTTTCTCTCATTTCTTGTTTGTTTATAACGGATTTGTCTTTTGACCCACATTCAGTTGTCAGGTATCGAGGTGATAACGTCGTTATTTCGTCGCTGTTCCTACATGCTCTAATTTTTCTTGCCTTGATAAGGGTGCTGTGTGAGCACCGAAACGTTGGTAAATATTGTGCATGCTTTAATATTGTGATTTGATACTAATAAAAATAAAAAAGACGAAAGAAATAAAAGAGAGAACGAAGGTGATTTGGTTGGCTGCCTTCTCATTTTTCTTTCCTCTTTTTTATTTTTGTGCTAAGAAACAAATTTTTTTGTTTTTTGGAATTGCAATAGGAGCATTTTGTGGTGTTTGTCCAAATTTAATCGTTGAATTCTTGTTCTATTTTCAGGAATTCTATACATTAACTTGATTATTGGACAATGTATAAAATTTTTTGTCTTTCAGCGAAAGGCTGTTTTTAGAAGGAAAAACTGATATTTATTCTAGAAAATGTTGAACTCATTAAAAAGACGCATATCATAATTTTACATATTTCATCAAATGCTTTAGAAATTGTCAACACAGTTTTTAATTTCAAGATTTTAAAGTATTTTAATGAATTTGAAAGAAGTAGCAAAAATAGTTCATTTTGATTGCCTAATTATCAAATGAAAATACCTGCTCTTTCGAAATCGTTCAATTTCGAACAAAATAATTACATTTTCAACCAAATAATTCAATTTTGAAACAAAAGAGATTAATTTTCAATTAAAATAATAAGTTAAATAACTGGAATAGTTAAATTTCCGGTTAAAAAAATGCATTATCAAACGAAGAGAAACGAATATTTGACTCCAAATTTTTTTTTATTTCTTTCTATGTGTTTTTATAGATTTCAAAAAATGTTGAATCCCAGGTTTGGAGAAAAATTTCAATTTTCCTATATTGGGCTATAAATTTCTATGGCTATCTGCCACCACAACTTGAATAGTAAAAATGAGAAAAATAGTTGGAAAAGCAATAAAATTGAATGTTTGTCGTAAAAAAGACTTGTGAACTACATTTCGAAAGTAAGTAAAAAAACAACGTTTTTTATAGTTACTGTTACTGAAAAAATGTAACTAGTTAAAAGGAACTAGTCACTTCCCATCCCTGGTTTCTAATATAGTAAATCTTGTATTTCTTTAATATGCATATTATGCAAAGAAGGATTGTCAATAAGGTGACCTTGTTTATACTAGCGAATGTCAATCACAGTACTTTCTATAAAGTTTCTGTTTCACGAAAAAAATAAAATATGTGAATTTCCGGCATGGCTAAAAGTATGCTCATGTAAATTTCGATTTTCAGAGATATCTCAAAAATTCTAACTGAAAAAATTATAGCCCTAAAGGATACTTGTGCGATTCTTCAAGAAAAGCTACAAAAATTTTAATGAAAGTATTTAAAACATGCTAAAATAAATATCCCACAAAAAGTACTTTTTCCAAATTTCAATAACGGCTATAGTGGCCGTCTCGTGGGTACCCTCAATGGCCTTCAAACTATCTCGGGACTCTCCAGACCATAAACAATCAGGGCCGTGTGAACCATTTCTGTTAAAGTTTTGTCCCAAAAAATATTTTCTTTGTATTTTTGACATTTTGATTTTATAATATCATAATGAATGTGACAATGTTTGTGCTCGAAAATCAAACTTTATCAAAGTACCGATTCTTAAGTATGTACGTAACGTACATATATATCAGGGTGGCCATTTTAATGGAAAAAAAATTCCCGGTCATTTCCCGGTTTTTCTCGGTTTGCAAACATTTTTCACGTTCAATGAAATTACAAAATACGAACTCCAAAGCTTAACGTTTTTCCATTTGAAGTATTAAAAAATAACTTACAAATTAAAGCAGTCGAAGTGGAACTCTTGAATTTTAAACTTTTAAAATTGAAGCTTAAAAGTTTTTTAATTCAAAAATCTCTCCAAATGCTCAATAATTTATACGTATGAAATGAAAGATACTAACACTTTTCAACTGAACCATTTTCAGTTAAATACAGTTAACTGCGAAATAAAATTTTTTTAACTTTTATAGATTGTAGAGTTCAAAGATTCAGATTCAGTTCCAAAAATCTAAATCCACGTTATCATTGTCAATGCTCTAACTTGAAGAATCAATCAGTGAATGGACAAATTTTCAAAATTATATCATTTTAAGCAATTTCAAGCTAAAAACATTAAAAATTAAACGATTACATTTTTGTTTATAAACTAAACACTGCTTAAATTAAAAGCTTAATTACTTTTATTTTAAATAGTTTTAAAATCCCTAGATTGCTTCAAAATTTTGAAACATCATCTTGTTTTACATTTTTGCCAATTTTATATCATTTTTGAAATTTTTTCAGAACTTCTCAATATTTTAATAAATGATAAATGTTTTCTATCAAAACTTTTCAACTTCAAACGCTTTAACTTTTTAATTGTTCAATTCTTCAAGACTGCATACGATTTTTGCAACTGACTGAAAATGACCGAAGCAGACGACACGATTAACTGCCGAGGATACTACCCGCTTTTGTCATACACTCCTGCGTTGTTGTGGAGTTGCTCCGCTGACCTAGCAGTGCCTCTCTCTCGCCCTCTTGGATCACCTTGTCCCGTATCTCGGGAACTACTATAGTGGGACTCAAGTGTATATTCTTAAGAAAAGAATTATTTCCCAATATTCAAAAATTATTTGGAATGAAAATGTGCTGTTCTACCAATAATTTTGTTGATATATTTAAAAATAAATTGGGACATTGGGAGGTAGTAAATTATACTCTTCGATGAATCAAATCTATTTATTTCTTTGATTCATAACTTTTTTTTTTATTGCAATACTTTATTGTATGCACCAATTAGTTGGTTCAATTTTAAGCCGGAATATTGAATAAACGCATCATCCAATACAGGAAAACGTCCAGCACCTTCTCGCGTACCGTTAATCATAACTGTTGTTTTATTTGAGGCAGGTCCTAGGTAGAATGGACGAACATAACTATCGTCGTCTAATGCAGTAAGGATTGATGTACTGTTGACTGTTGAAACTAATATCGGAATTCGATCCGTTTTCCCTGTTAGGTTTAGAGTAGCTCCTTCAGCTGTTTTGTAGAAAATATCAACATCGTGTATGCCAAAGCTGAATGTTGTAGAGTTAGGACAACTGGAATTGTATGCCAATGAAGAACCTAATTCTGTAAAAAGAAATGGAAATAGATCAATTTTATTACTTAAAATATTAGCACAACAAAATAGAAAATCGCATGCAATACACTTCAAGGGTCGTCCGGCCAAAGGGCGTTAGTGCCAAATTTCGAAAATTAGTTATATTGGCTTAAAACACTTGTTTTGGCCTAAATCATATTTCTGTAGAAGTTCATGGCCCCGTTTGATTTTGAAAAGGGTAATAGCTTGAAAACAATTTTTTTAAATTAAAAATTCAAAAAATTATGCGACTCTTTCTGAGTCACAATCAGCGTATAACTGTATATGGACATACAATTATGCAGAGAGGAAAAATTAACAATTATAGATGAGACATTATATTGTATGGTAATTACCAATAGAATTAAGGAAAACTGCCAGAGTGAAGATCAGAGTACCAAGAAAGATGTTCATCGTCTGTCAATCGAGGATACTGGATTATGAAGATTTGTAGAATTTTGTGTACTCGAAGATTGTAAAACTAGTAGAAACGTTACCGAAAATGCATAATTTTTCAAAGGTATATAGTTTTTATTGTGTTCAATTTTATCGAAGAGAGGCGCAGAATGCGGACGCAGCATTTTTCAAAATTATGAAACTTACGATTTTGGTCGAGATGAAGAATTTTTTAAATACAAATTTATGAATTTGGTATATTTTTAAACCGCGTATATTGAATAATGTACAAATAATATACGAATTTCTGAAGCTTTATAATAACGCCAGACCAGATTGAGAAACATTTCTTAGTGCATAAATCAAAAAATTTGTTTCCAAAAATATTCCTTTCTCAAAAAATCATTTTCTCAAATTTTATTTGAATTTTATTGAATCTTCTGTAGAGCAACATGGTTTATTCTATGAAAGAATTATGCTGCAATAACGCGTTACAAAAATAAAATGGGAATTTAGTTAAGAATGATACTTTCTACTTTGGAACAGGAAGTTTCCGTAAATAATTATAATTTGCCTTGGAACAGGGAATTTTGAATATGGAACAGGAATTATGGAAAATAATATTAATTCTGATTTGGAGGAAGGGAATTTAAAAAAGTCCCTGTTTGAAATCAGAATTTTTCACCCAAAAAAGTTAATAAATAAGATTATAGGATATTCTAATGTTAAAAAAGATCCCGCAATATTAATAAGTCCCTAATTTCAACTGAAATCTTTTTTTTCTGCAAAAAAAAATTTCCTAGAATCTGAAACTTTCCTCTTCCAAATTTTAGAAAAAAAGAGTGACTATGTTTCTAAAATATAATAGAAAATTTCGTAAAAATGACTTGGGATGGGGAATTTTTGGAAAGAGTTCTTCTTCGGCTGAGAACAAAGATTTTCTGACATGGAACTGTAATTTTGGAAAATACTTTCAATTATTATTTAGAAGAAGGGAGTTAAAAAATCCCTGATTAAATTCCATATTATAATATTTTTACAAAATACTCTGTTCCAAATCGGAATTGTAACTATTATGACCAAAAATGATTTGATGTTGCAACTCAGAATTGTAAGTCTTTTTCAAAATCGCCTGTTGTGGATCAAAAATATTTGAAATTTTTCAAAAGGTTTAGAAATTCTTTGAAATCTAAAAATCGTTCGAACCCGGAGAAATTGATAATTCTTTGGAAGAAAACTTGGAAATGACCGAGGATTTAAAATTATCCGTCGGGTATACAACGCGGTCATGGTATTTTGAAAAATGTCTGGAAAACCTGGAAATGTACAATAATGGTTTAGAATTAAGTAATTATCAAAAAGTCCTTAATATTTGCATTGATTTGTTGTCGTACAGAAATTTTTTGAAAAGTTAGACTGTGGTCAGTAGAATGTGTTGAAATTGAATAAAATTGACTGAATTTTGCAAAATGTGGATCTCAAATAGTTGAATCTCAAATAGTTGAATCTCAAATTGGAAATGTCATTTATTCATGAAAAACATAGGAAATAGAATTTCGTAGCCGTTGAGAACTAATTTAGAACCTTAAATCTGATGATGAATCAAAGATAAGCTTGCGAATTCCAAGTCCAAACTGGCTTCGCGATCCATTGGATTCTCCGGATATCTTTATGTTTTTCTTTATCTTCCGGTTTAAGACATCATTTCAGACTAGGTCAAAAAAATATATTTTTTCATTCGTAGTTCTAATAGGGACGAAAACTTTATTTTGGGTGTCAAAAATCCTCCCCTAAAGTTTCATTAAAATAAAATTTTCTTCTCTCTCTGTAGATTAACAGCGATACACTAAACTTAATCGAAAAGTCGCGCAAAACTTTGACGCAGCAATTTTCAAAATGATCCAACTTACGGATTTCAAAGAAATTAGGAATTATATTAAATATAAATTGATATATTTTGTATATTTTTAAAACCTTGTATAAAGGATAATATAACAACAATTTAAAAAAAAAATTGAAACTTTGTAATAAGACTGCAAGAGATTAAGAAACATTTTTTAATCATCAACAATTTTGTATAGGTATATTTCTGAAATTGTCAAACTTGCGACTTTGGAAGTGATTACGAATTGCATTAATTACAAGTTGATACATTTTTAATGTATAGAAATCTTGAAAATAAAACAAGAATCCAACGATCGAATTTGGACAACCACCACAAAATGCTTCAATTGCAATTCCTAAAAACAAAAAAAGTTTGTTTCTTTAGGCAAAAATAAAAAAGAGGAAAGAAAAATGAGAAGGCAACCAACAAAATCCCCTTCCTTCTTTTTTTTATTTCTTTCGTCTTTTTTATTTTTATCATTATCAAATCTTGAGTATTGCACGTTAAATAGAATTTTGAATTTGATTTTAATCTAATTTAAAATTAATTTAACATTATGTTTTTCAATCAGATCAAAGTTACATATGTTCCGGAAGCCTTTAGAAAGGTTAAATTATGGTGTGATATCAACCAAAAATTAAGAGGCAGTATCCTTCAGAAAAGGTTTTTGATTGAATGTCGAAGAAATGATGTTTTACCTAAAAAAAATTTTTTTCTTGGATAACAAATTTCGAGATTTTACTTTTCACAGTAATTTTTGCAATAGACAATTTGAACCTTATTCTAAAGAATTTCGAACTCTCAATGCTGAATTTACTGATCAAGGATCTTTCAAATCATGCTAATTTTTTACAAGTAAAAATTTCCAAAATTAGAAGTATGTTTACAACAAGATAAAATAATTGACCTCTCAAAACATCAGATTTTCCTTAATCGAATATTTTTAAACAATGATCACAAACATGAGAACAAACTTTGTATTTTGATTGATCAACAAAATAATGTTCAAGAGCAAAATTTATATTTACACAAGATTTTTGAAGAAGAAGATAGGGATCCTTGGTTTGTAAATTTGGTAGATATTCAAATTTCTGATTCAGTTGAAGATATTCTCAGATAAGGTAAAGGTTTTAGAAATCATGTGATAAAAAGTAAGTCGAAACAAATGATGGAAAGAGTCAAAGATGTTGAATCAAGTATACACAAAATTCTAATATTAGATCAGCAAGATTTACGAAACAAGGTTTTACACTTGTCAAAGAGCTTTGTTGATAAGAATTGTTTGCACATTAGTAGTATTGATCGTAACATTTCTGCAGGTTTCATGATAACGAAAGGTTTTCTTAAAAACAACCCTGATATAATTTTCATGAATGATGATAAAGGCAATATTACAGTTTGTGTGAAGAAATCAGATTATATTGGGGATATGGAGGATTTACTTTCCAATCGTGATAATTTTGATTTATAGAATAAAAATCCGTTGAAACAATCAAGAAGAGACACTTTCAAGAATCTAGACAATTGGAGAAATAATGGACTTTTAGGAAAAGATATAAGATGGACTGATATAAATACCAAAGACACAGTTCTTGCAAGATGTTATGATAGATAAACGTTCATTTTTTAGCCTGCTGGCCTTAAAAAATGGACTTGCTAATACTTCCATTTTTTACAGAATTGTCTTAAAACTAACCCTTAAAACAAACATCCTTCCACACCTTATCTCTAACGCCTCGCCTCGCACGCATGTCCCTACTTTCTTGCTTTGCCTCGCATTACCAAACTCTACCTCCGCGGCTAATCCCTAATACTTATCTACTATTTACAATATTCACATTTACTTATATTTACTTCCTCCTCTATTTAGAATCTTTCCTTCTCCATTCCTCTTCCTCCTTCCTTCTTTCTTCTCCATCTTACCCAAGACTCCCTTCACCCATTCTACTGCCCTTTTGTCCCGCCTTTCATGCATCAATACCTCCCTGCTTATCCCACTCCTTTCCACCTCTACGCACTCCTCCAACCAGTTCTCCACTCTTGCATCACACTTCCCACATAATTCACACATCCTCTTGTCCCTAGCGAGCCAGAACCTATTAAAACCCTACATGCACCCACATCTCATCCTCGCTATAAGCTCCTGACTTCCTTTCTCTCCTTTCTCACACAAATATTGATAGCGTGGATTTTAATTTTTTTAAATATATCAACTGTACAATGTATAAGAGTTAACATTTAAAATGTTGCATTTTAACGGCTTTTAATTTTAAAATTTGCAATTAAAAAGTTTTATTGAGCGTGTAAATTAACATTTTTTTACATTCTCATCTAGAGAAGGTATTAGATTTGTGTAAAATTTG
>CAKNYM010052824.1:221437-256506 GCA_932195095.1 Andricus curvator
AAAAAGTGAGGGCATTTTGAAAATTTTTTGGACCGTTTTTTTTCAAAGTTTGGAAATTATATGTACGGCTGCTTATAGTAATTGAAAATTCAAATATTTTATTCTCATGACAAGAAAAGTGTTTCTTTTTCAAAAAAAATTTGACTATTACATTTATATTTCAAGAACTATGCTCCAAATAGACGAAATTAATTAAGATATATATATATATTTATTTATTTATATATTAATAAATTAAGCACAAAGATGGTAAAAAAAAAAAAAACTTATTGGCTCCTCGTTTAGAGGTGGGCCGGGAATGCGCAGATGGAAACATATGAACTCCTATGTGATACAACGCTGCTGAAGGCTGGTGACCTTCTCAGCATAAAACATCAACCAATTGCGACTCTTTCGGTTTCCATTCCTTGTCTCCGCCCCCCCCCTCCCTCGCCCCGTGACAGAAGTTTTCGTGGGACTGACGTTGGAGCTGGACTCTCCACTATACGGTGAATCACTACTTGACTTGGACGTGATTTCAACTCGCAAAACAAATTTCGCGCATAAAGGTGGTAGTTGGGTGTACAATCTAAACATGAACAATACAAACAATAAAGTAGCCTCGGACTGGACTGAAACTTTGATTGACTAAATGCATACACACGGTAAACGTAAAGTTTGAGTTTCAGGCGATGAATGGAGACTGGGTGTTTGGAATGCTAGAGGAGTGAATGATCTTAAAGTAAGAGAACTACGAGAAACTATGCATGCTAGGAAACTAGATATTTTATGTGTACCTGAGACAAAGAAAAAGGGATGCGAAAGTAGAAACATAGAAAATGGGGTGTTGAAAAGCGGTTTTGAAATATGGTTAGGAGTAGATAGGGAATCACATGGTAGTCAAGGGGTCGGTTTGATTATGAATGAAAAAGCAAGATATATGTTCCAAAAACGACTTAAATACTTCTTTTCTCCCCTTTTCAGATAGTTGGAAAAAAATCTTTCTGATTGTAGGATTTATTATAAAGATACGGAAATATACGCTAAAGTAAAGGAATTACCTTCTTCATTTTAAATCAAATACAACTTTAGTTATTTTTATCTGAAGAAGATTGAACATAACATATGGTTGTTGCGAACTTTTGGGTTTCTATTATACGATGAACAGAAACGAGCGTGAAGCGCGAGGTGCACATGATGATCAAACGAAATATCGAGCGCGAAGCGCGAGTGTCGTGATGAGAATGTGTTCCTTAAGGTCGATAGAACCTTAAGTAAATTAGTTCTTCTTTTTATGTAAAACTGACATAATTAAACCAAAAGCAGGTCATAACGATGAAGCTTTAAGAGAGTATTAGCCCGCGAAGCGTGCACTAGCGAGGACACGAAGTGTGAAAACCTAGACGACAAATGTGTCCGAGCGCGCAGCGCGAGGTGAATACCCAATCGAGCGCGAAGCGCGAGATCCAACAGGTGCGCGCCCTAGGCGCGCTGAAACTTGCGAGCGAAGCGAGCCGCGCGCGAAGCGCGCTATGAGAATGTGCCCGCGAAGCGGGCAGATTTTTAAGCTCTAATTTTAACAGTTCAGAATTCAAAAGTATTCCACTTTGAGTGTTTTAATTTGCGGTTCAGTTTTTATACCTTCAAATGACAACATTGTCATCTTCAAGAGTTCCAACCTTCAAATTTCATTTACGGTGATCAAGTCTTTCTCAATTGTTCAGTTTTTATTTGCAGTCAAAGAGCGGTTTTTTTTACCTAGGATGACGAGTATTGAGAACATTGCAATGACATAATTTTAAATTACATATATGGTGTCCAATCGGTTGCATTTGAAAGAAAAACTTCAAGCGTAACATTTGTTTGTTTTTTTAATGACGATTTTATTCATTATTGTTTTTTAATATTCTATCATTCCTTTAAAGTTTAAACTTGGAAGCTTTCTTGTAATAGTGATCATGTAGGGTAGACTGGGGCACCTTTTGATACGGGGCACGTTGTCACGTGGGATTTATTTAAAAAAGTATTAACTAGAGAGCAGCACTAGTTATTTCCAAAACGCGTCTGTGTATGCCAACTCTTTGTTATACGCGACTCGCATAGGGCGAGATCCTTTTAATTTTAATTATAAAAACCCTCTCGCATACGACGTTTATCCATTCGGTGGGCAAACATTTTAGATATTAGGCCCTTTAGACTCAAAAGATAGACAGAGAGAAAAGAGAGAGAAACCGATACGCCGCAGCGCCATGGAAATTCAAGCGCGCGCATCTCCCTCCATTCGATTCTTCCCACTCCCGGTCCACTCCCACGCGGCACCGCGGGTTTAAAAAGGCGCGCTCCGCCACGGAACGGCAGAACGATCAGGGCTGCATTCCCCGCTCTAATCTTAAAAGCTAACGGCTGGACTTCCGCTCGGGCCAGGTAAGCAAAAGAAGATCCGCAAACACTCTCACCGTCTCTCTCTTCCCCAAGGCTGGATCTCCCGCTTTGGGGAACCGAACACCTCTGCCAGTCCACGCACACAAAAGCGTCCCCTTGCCGACGGAATCTGAACTGCAATAGATTGTCTCTCTCTGTCTCTTACTTACTCTCTTCGACCAATAAACGCTAACCCTTTCTTAATCAATTTTTTTTTTAAATTATTTTACTTCCTTCCTATTTTTTTCCTCCTTTCACGAGTCGGCTGGCATACGAGATAACTCGTCACCGCTGATACGGCTGGCATACCAGATGTACTCGGCTGGATCCCGAACTCCAATGATCGCAGATTTTTCTTTATTTTTTTTCCCCCGGACAATATAAGGATCGTCAATTACTGCTTATAGCTCTATCCTTTTCTTTCCTGTGGGACAGGCAGGACACGTTATAGCTTAGAGAGATATTCTCTCTCTCACTCCTATAATGGACGGCCTCCAAGCGTATCGCTACAAACCCTATCCCCACCTGAAGTACGGAGCATATCATCTTGGTATGTTAAAAGTGTCGCGATTGCATCAGCTGTGCTAACGGAAAATGAAATTGAATATTTTCTTTTGCAGCAAGTTAAATTTTACTCTCTGAGTTTTTACGAACTAGACATTCAGCATATTTTCAGGAATAGAGGAACTTTATGTTATCTCAAATATGTTCTTTTACCTATCACGTGCAATATTTAACCTAACAAATATCTTAAACGTGGCGGCCTTGAGCCTGTTTGAAGTGGAAAAATGACCTCGGGGCTCTATTGTATGTTAATATTTTACTTTAGCAACATTTGGGCAACAGTTTTCATGCAATTCAATTTGATGTGACAACATGCCCCGGTCGTGGGGCATGTTGTCACAAATGACCTTTCGATATTTATTGTCAATCAATAACTACAGCGTTACGATTATCTAAAATTCGATGCTGTCCAATTGAAGCTGAGGGTTTACTTGAAACTTTGGCGTATCACAGTCTTCTTAAATATCACATGTGAAAGAAAAGGAAAAATCTTTGAACAAAATGTGTGACAACGTGCCCCGGTCTACCCAACACATCCTAATTTAAAATTATCTCATTGGAATATTCGAAACATCTGTCATCCTAGGACGAAAAAGAACAACTTTTTGGCTGCAAAACCTGTAAATTCCTGTAGATTCTTGTACTTGTAAATTCTTTCAAAAAATTAAAACTACAATAAAATACAACAATGTACAAAAAAAATACAAAAAACTACAAAACTCGTCTCAATAATAGAAAAAAGTTGTACTTTCCTGTAATTTTGGTTGTAATTTATTGTTTTTATTTATAGATTCATGTGAAAATACTTTTAGTTTTCTGTACTTGTTTGTCAAAAACTTTCCACCAGCGATATACGGGAATTTATGTTCATATTTTTGTTAAGATGCATTTGTCTTTTTTCAACTTGTTACAATCTCATCTGAGAAGGTATTGGTTTTATATAAAATTTGACTCAGTCGGTTTTCATCAAATCTCCACGTTCTGAGACCCCCTGAGTCAGAAAAAACGATTTTTGCGAAGGTGTCTATATGTCTCTAGTCTGTCTGTAGTCTGTAGGCACGATAACTTTCGAAAAAAATATCAGATTGGATTGTGCTTTGGCACACTTTTCAAGACCTGAAAAGAAAGAACAAGTTCGTTAACCAGCTATTTTGGATAAAAATTCAAAAAGTTAGACCATTTTGAAAATTTTTAACACTATTTTTTTTAGATTTAAAAATTCTATTCACGGCTATTCATAGTACTCAGAAACTCGAAAAATTTATTCTCATGACATTTTTCAATAAGAATAAAATAATCAGAGTTACATAATTTTGAAAATTCAAAAAAAAAAACGAAAATGAAGAATTTAAGCGGAAGAACGCTCGATATGAAAAAAAGTCAAGAGAAGAAAAACGTTGCTTTTTGAAAGTCCTACAAGATTATCATAATTACTTTTTGAATTGTTCGAAAAAACAAAAATTCAAAATTTGATCACACAAAAAATAATGAAAAATGAAAAATTCCATTTTGCCGTCAAACTATGAAAGATAAAAAAAGAGACAAGAAGACAAAAATTGTGCACCGAAAAAAGATCTACAAGTTTTGTCGAATCACTTTTCAATAGGACGCTTAGTTTTTCTTTTATTCGTAAAAAATGACATTAAAAAATTTAATTTTTGGACAAACGACACAAGCTATGAAGAAAAAAATGAATAGGCGAAAGATTTTCCAGACAATAAAGAAAAAAAGCTTCAACCAAAATATTGAATTTTCAAGCCAGATAGACGAGCTTTGTACACAACAGTTAATTTTCAACCAAATAGATGAATTTTCAACTAAAATTATGAATCTTTATACAAAAAAATTAATTTTTAAGAAAGTAGTTCAAATTTTAACGAAGGAGTTGATTTTTCAACCTAAGAAGATAATTTAAAAAAAATGTAATAGTAGATATTTTAACAAAAAAATATTTGAATGTTAAGTCAGAAACTGTTGAATTTAACCAAAAAAGACATAACAAAATACTTGAATTCTCAACTAAAACAGATTAATTTTCAACCAAACAGTTGCATTTATAACAACAGAAATGGATTTTCTACCAAAAAAGAAGAATTTTCAACAAAATATATCAACTAATTTTCAACCAAGATTTTACATTCATACTTTTCTAACAAAAAATATGAATTTTCAACCAAATAGTTGAATTTTCATCTAACAAAGATAACTTTTTCACAAAAAATGTAATAGTTAAATTTTCAGTAAAAAAATAATTTTCCGCCAAAAAATAAAACGAATTTTCAACGAGATAATTAAATTTTGAACTAAAGAAATTAATTTTTAACTAAAATTATGAATCTTCAACTATAAAAATGAGTTTTTTAACAAAGTAGTTCAACTTTCGACCAAATAGTTCAGCTTTCTACCAACTTGTGGACCTTGCTATTTAATTGTATTTAAACCTTGATATTTAATTGTCTACCATATTGTTAAATTTTCGAGCCCAAAATAAGAATTTCCTACGTAACAGTTGAATTTTCAACCCAAACATGTGAATTTTCAACTCAAACAGATTACTTTTTACCAGACAGTTACATTTTCAACCAAAATAGATTAAATTTCTACAAAATGAGAAGAATTTTTAAATCAAAAAGACGAATTTTCCACAAAATAGTTGAATTTTCAACCAAAGAAAAATTTGTTAGTCAAGAAGGAAACAAATTTCAACAAACTGTAGAATTTTCAAGCCAAAAAAACTGAATGGACTTTCAACCAAAAATAGTTGGATTTTCTTATTGGGTTCTAATAATTCAGTTCGCATTTAAGTAAAAACCGAAAAAAAAGGTGGAACGTCTGTAGAACCTGCGATAAATAAATAGGAATTTTGATAATTTATAGAGTAAAGAATAATAGTAATAGAATACACAAAGTGTGTCGGACTTCGCAACATTTCAGGCACTGAAGATATTATTAAATTGTACTAAATTGTACTAAAATTGTAACTAAATAATTATTGTTATCAACACATTTAATTTTCTAAAACTAATTGCGTTAAGCTTCTACGTTTATTTAATTAGCAGAGTTTATATTTTATATGTAATTTCTTTTCCTAAGTTCATAAAACCTTAGCAAGATTTGGAGAGGGAGGGAGGTGTTTTACATGGGGGGAGGGGGTTACAAATTTCAAAAAAAAGACCTTACATAATTTGTGGATGACCCCTTATTTGTTTCTTTATTCATTTATTATTTCGTGAAGTTATGATTATTTGTGGTTCTCCGGACAGTGATGGTACGTGGGTTAGCGTTTGCAGATAATAAGGTTATTACGGCAGAGTCAATCGAAGATTTGCTAAGAATGTTGAGCAAACTGAATATAAGCATGAAGAATATAGACCTCAAAATTAACATAAATAAAACAAAAATCATGGTGTTTGAAGGAAAGGGTGAGAATGTATATAATATGTAATTTAATATACATTATTTAAATATATTCCAAAATATTGTCTCATATTCCCAAATAGTCTCTCATATTCCTACATATTCTCTCATATTCCTACATATTCTCTCATATTCCTACATATTCCCTCACATTCCTACATATTCTTATATTCTTCATATTCTTTGTATTCCTCAATATTCCTATATATTATGTATATTCCCGAATATTCTTTAAGGAATATATTCCTGGTACACGAAAAATCAGAGTGGTCGACCCCTTGCATTTTCATTAAGTTAAACCAAACTGTTTCTTAAGCAATTAAGCGTTTTTCTTTGGACTTCAAAAAAGTGTGTGGGTATTGTAATGAGAATGTGGTTCTTAAGGTCGATAGAGCCTCAAATAAATAAACTTCCTTTTTAATCTAAAATTAAAAAAAAATTAACAATCACTTAAAACGTAGAGGTTTTGTCTATTTTATAATATTATGAAATTTCTTCTTTTTATCTAAGCCGAGCAGGATGTGCGAAAACCGAAAAAAGCCGAGCGCGAAGCGCGAGGCAAAAAGTATCCGAGCGCGTAGCGCGAGGTATATACATTAGCGAGCGCGAGATACAACAACCTTGAAAACGCGCCATTGCATGCACGTGAGGCAGGCGTAATGTTGCCGCTTCCAGCCCCGTGACGTTCGCACATGCGCACTCCGCCGCCGGGCCAACATGAAACTTTACGCCCGCTACATAACACTTTACGCCCGCTAAATAACACTTTACGTCTGTTACATAAAACTTTACGCCCGCTACACATAATTATCTTTATCTTTTAAAAAATTGTATCGCTGGACCCAACAGTCTTCCTTCTGCAAAGTACGCTATTTCTTTCTTTCACTTATAATCTAAAATTGTCAAGTACAACAAACATCCTCTATCTGCTTAACATGCTTGTTTTCAAGAAGTGTAGGACAAAAAGTATGGTGTGTATCAAGGGCGTACGGCTATTTTGCCTCGTGCGACTGCCAACCTCGCTTCGCTCGGGCGGCAAGTTCACACTCGTCAAAATAGCCTTCTTTACGCCCTTGATACACCTTACTCGTAGTTGATTCAAAGAGGCGAGAAATGAAAGCAGATGTTTTTCATATATTCAGATCATTTGATTGAATAATATATTTTCCTCATTATAATTAACACATCATTTTTCATCTAAAGTCGGATTAAAATATGGAATATAATATAAAAATGACTGTATTATAATTGACTAATACTATTACGTTGAGAAATACAATAATGGACTTTTTGATGTAATTTGAATTGTTTGTAATGTTTTCGTGCCTCTACTTCCGTTTTATTATTCGGATCGTCCATGGTATCCGCCAAACGATATCTTTCGAAGGACAAGCAAAGATGTCACTTAATCAATCTACGCGTCCTCCGCATTAGCAGGCTAGGCTCGCCGTTTTTGTGGTGGCTCGGTAGGGGTGTACGGAGAGGACGGGCGGTTCCATTCATGGCTCCCCGCGATTGCCTGCCCGCTTATCTCGGCCCTTGGCATGATAAGGCCTATCAAATGCTCTCCAGAACTTCCCCCAACCTTGGTACAGCAAAGTGTCCCTTCAACGCTCCGCACGTGATATAATGCATGAACCACATCATTCTGATCAAGCCATCCAAATAAACGAGAATTTATTAATAGAAAAACCGAAGGCATTGGGGGATCATTTAGGCAATTTTCATCCGTTTTTAAATGAAGATACTCTATTAAATCTGCTGTGGCCGGCCTTGTGGTGACATGTCTCCAAATGGCGAAAACTGAAACATAAGGATAAAGATTCTAATGTAGATAAATCTTGTATTTATTTAATATGCATATTATGCAAAGGAGGATTTGCAACAAAGTGATCTTGTTTACCCTGTTCAACCACAATCAGAATACTTTCTGCAAAGTTTCTGTTTCAGAAAATAAATCAAATTCCTTAACTCTCCCATTTTTAAAAGTTGATTATTTTTTCAAAAAAATCCTACATAAATTATAATAAAACAGTGAGCCGTCGCGGGACGCCTGGCAGACGTGAAACATGAAGAAAGGATGGTGTATTGAATGAAGTGCAAATGGAAGTGAAGAAATATTTAGATTTGTATACGATTGTTTATTTTTTACAAAAATACTTAGAAGTGAAATTTCAAGTATAGCGGAGAGCGCAGCGCGCGGAGAGAGCGGACGCCGAGCTGAGGACAAGTATAATGGTGAGCGCAACGCGCGGCGAGAGGGGATCGCCGAGCTGAGGCGGATTGAGCCGACGAGACCCGAGCGCGTCGTACCATCTCACGCGTCGCCACGCCAAGAGGCGATCTTACCCCCGTACCGCGCCATTAGATGTTTCACATCAAAAACACCATTTGTTTAGAATTGAGCTGAATAACGACGATTCGGAGGCCCCAAGTAAAGTTTTTATTTTTATTCCACTAAGAAGCAAAAATGTACCTTGGTGGACACCCGGGTACTCGGGAACCCAATAAGAAAATCCACGTATTTTTGATTGAAGGTTCATCCTGTTCGGATGAAATTCAATTTTTTTCATTATTATTTTATTTATTTTTTCTTCATTTTTATTATATTTATTCTTATTATATTATATTTATTATTATTTGCGAGTCCAAATCATGACCAAGTTAAGTAGTGATTCGTCGTACGGTGGAGAGTCTAGTTGTAACGTCAGTCCCACCAAAACTTCTGTTACTGGGGAGGGGGAGGGGACAGAGAATGGAAACCAAGAGTCTCAATTGGTTGGTGATTTAGGCTGAGAAGGTCACCAGCCTTTAGCAGCGTTGTATTAGATAGGAGTTCATATGTTCCCATCTGCCAATTCCCGGCCTACCTCTAGGCATGTAACCAAAAAACTCTTTATTTTCAGCCAGAATGCATGGATAAAATGTTTTTAAATCTTTGAAAATCACAAAAAAAAATTTGGAAATTAAGTGACTTGGGAATTCCTTGAATTTCTCGGAATCTCCTGCAAGTGCCGTTGAAGCCTTTGAAAATATCATAAGTGTTTCAAATTCTTTAAAATTCCATTAAATTACTGAAATTAATATTTAGGGGCCCAAGTAAGGAACCACACATAACAATTTTGTGAGGCTCTTCACTTGGGGTGATCGCTATAGAGATTGATCAGCAACCTGGGTCGGAGCAGTGTTGCGGAACGAACGTGTCATTCAAATAAATGACACGAGAATTCTAGATCAATCTAAAATATCTATACTTCACACCTATATACCTATCTACCTCATACCTATATACCCATCTACACACTACTATTTTCCAACCGAGCAAGTCACGCTTACCCCGAAAGGGAAATGGCTTAATGGTATAATAATAATATTATTTGGTTCAAAATTCATTAAAAAATTGTTTTTAGTTGAAAATTCAACTATTTTCTCAAAAATTTGTCTTTTTGGTGTTTGAAAATTCGTCTCTTTTGGTATAAACTTCATCTTTTTTGGTTGAAAGTGCAACTGTTTGGTTAAAAATTAATCTGGTTCGGTTGAAAATTAACTTCTTTGTAGGAAATTCATATTTTCGGGTGGAAAATTCAAAAATTTAGTAGAAAATTAAACTATTTGATCGAAAGATGAACCACTTTGTTGACAAATTAATTTTTTTTAGATTTTTAGTTGAAAATTCAATTATTTTGTTGAAAATTTAACTGTTTTGTAAAAAGCTCGTCATTTCTCCGGCATATTTAACATTTTGGATGACATTTTTTTTCTTTTTTGATTGGTAAGACTTTATTGGTTGAAAAATCAACTCTTGTTGAAAATTTGTCTCTTTGATTTGAAAATGCATCTCTCTTGATAGATATTTCATCTTTCATCATGCGAATTTTCAACCAAAAAGGATTACTTTTCAACGAAATTCTTGAAGTTTTAACAACATGGATGACCTTTTTACCAAATAATTAAATTATTCAACCAAGAAGATTAATTTTCTGTCAAAAAAGACAAATCTTCAACCAAATACATACGAGTTTTCATCAAAGTAGTTAAATTTTCATCTAAAAAAGATACATTTTCAACCAAACAGTTGAATTTTCAACAGCAAAAGATCAATTCTCAATAAAAAATACAATAGTTAAATTTTCAACCCAAGAGAAGAATTTTCAACTATAATTATGAATTTCCAACCACGAAATGTATTTTTAATAAATTAACTCAACTAAGTAGTTGAATTTTCGACCAAGAAGATTAATTTTCTACGAAAAAGACGAATTTTCTCCAAAGTACATAAATTTTCAACCAAATAGTTGAATTTTTATGTTTATGTTTTTATATTTTCATGTTGATGTTCTATTTTTATTATTTTTATATTCAGCAAGGAAATTGGCGTCACGACTACTGGGAAGTTTACCTTAGTTACATTGTTAATTACAAAACTAATCCCCCCCCACCCCCAAATGTGCAACAAACTAGTTAAGTTTTCAATCAGAGAGATGAATTTTCAACTATATAGTTGAATTTTCAAACAAAAACATGAATTTTTAACCAAGTAGATAAATTCTTAATCGAAAATGGTGTTACGATCGCGTGATCTCGCATGACCCTCTTCCCCACCACCACCATCGGGCCATATGTGCCTATAGAATACATGGGCCATAGTGTAGCGTCCTGGCCCGAGGCATATTCAGTTATCTTCTAGCCTTACAGAAGTAAAGACGTCCTGAATTGCTGTCCGCAATTCATTTCTATATACAAATTAAACTTTCATTATTCAACACGTAACATTTTGGCGATCCTGCCACGATAGTGCTTCAATGATATATCAAAAGACGCCTATCATTGTGACGCATCTTGGAATTCTGAATTCTACGGAATTCATAGAGAAGAATAATCGAATTTTTCCACGGAAATCCGGGAAGCGAAAAAGCAAGAATTCTACGGAATTCGGAAGAAGAACTCCGATCTTTTCTACGGGAATCCCGTTAAAAACGAAAAGTAGGCAACTAGAGTTAAAACTAGTTGGTGAATTTAGTATCCACTATACGACGTAAAACTCTTGATTTCCGTAATTCATAAAACTGAACGAGGCCCGCAAACAGGCGGAAGAGGCAACGGCCTGTCTACAACAGAGCAATGCAGCGTAGCATCAGCAAAGGAAATGCTACGTCAGCACCTGGAACGCCCGATTCCAGATAAGAAGAGAAGCAAGTCCACGGTCATCCACTCGAATTATCAAAAGGAAAGAGCACAGCTGTAAGCATTAATTTTTCAAGTTTAAAAAATTAAAAGGTTATTAACTCCGGTGTCGTTACCGGCATAAGTCCTTCTCGCCGCTCTTTGTACGGGACGGCCTATCGAGACAGAACCGGCAGGGAAAAGTTTCGGCCTAGTCAAGATAGAACCGGCAAGGCAAAATTTAACAACCAGAATAGGATAGATGGTATACTGCTGGTGCTCCAGAGCACTGCCACCTTCAATGAAAACAAGACTGACTCGAAACTTTATGTGTACTTGTAGTAGAGCGATTGCATGAAGCCAGATTTTACACTGGTTTTCCAGCAGTTTGTCGTGCAAGCATTTCAGAGGATTAGGAAACTGACCGAGTTTAATACTCCAGGTATCGACTCCACATCGGCCGACTTGATGTTCACCCCCACAAGAGCAACTATGTCTGACACTAATTCTAATTATGGAGCTGGAGTAATCCCCCTTACCCCACTGACTACGGAACAGGTGCTGGTAGAAGTTCTTTGCGAAATCAGGTCTTTACAAGTAAATGTATGAACCCTCGCTGACAAAAATACAAAAAGAGTCGGTGATATAGCTGCAATAGGACCCCTTACCTGTTATCGATGATATTCCTGACCAATTGGGACAAGCGAAGTTTTTCTCTGCTTTTGATATGAGTGCGGGTTTCCACCGAATTCCAATTAACGAAGCTTCAAAAAAATATACTGCATTTTCAACATCTCAAGGCCACTACGAATACAATCGTATGTCTTTCGGTCTAAAAAATGCACCAGCCAGATTCCAAAGAATGATGGACAACGCCTTTAGCGGCCTAATTGGCAAAGAATGCTTCGTGTACATAGTCGACACAGTATTCATAGGAAAACCCCTAGAGGAGCACAACCAAAACTTGATTAAAGTGTTTGAAAGGATGAAGGCATTGGGACTAAAATTAGAACCAACCAAATGCGAGTATTTACGACCGGAACTTGAGTATTTAGGCCATCTACTCACCAAGGATGGAGTCAAAACTAATCCATCAAAAACTCAAGCGGTCAAGATCATTAAAATTCCTACCACAGTGAAGGAATTCAGTCTTTCTTGGGTTTGACAGGATACTATAGAAAATTTATAAACAACTTCTCTAAATTTTTTAAATCTAAAGACTTCTCTAACTAAGCTAACCCAAAACGAGACCATATTCGACTGGACACCCAAATGCACTGGAAGTTTTGAAGAAATAAAGAAGACTCTATGCTCAGCACCAGTACTACAATTCCCAAACAGAACGGACACCCATGCTTGTTTATATTAAGAACATTAAACAAGGCAGAAGAATATTATACCACTAGTGAAAAGGAAGTGTTAGCAATTATATGGGCGGTAAAACGTCTCCGCCAATACCTAGTAGAAAAAAAATTTACAATTCAGACGGATCACAAGGCCTGGATTTGGCTCCATAACGCGAAAGACCCAAGCTCACACCTACTGAGACGGAAACTCAGATTAGAACAATACAAGTATGAAAAAATTTATTTTTTAGTTGAAAATTCAAGTATTCCAGTTAAATATTTATCATTTTAGTTGAAAATTCATCTTTTTGGTTAGAACTAAAACTACTTGGTTGAAATTTAATCTCCTTTCTTAAAAATTCATCTCTTTGGTTGAAAATGTAACTATTTTTTTTTGACAATTCGTTTGATTTTTGGTTGAAAATTAATTTTTTTAATTGAAAATTTAACTATTCCATCTCTGGTTAAAAATTCATCTTTTTGATCTTGAAAAAATTTTGTTTTTGATTTATAATTTTTTATTATTACTCGTTAGGAAAAACTGTACATCTAAAAAATTCGCCATAATTTTCGAAGTAATAGGGAAATTTTTTCGAATTTTCAAAAATTTTAATTTCGAAATCAAATAAGAGAACTGAGGATATTGAACGATTTCAAAATTTCTTTTTTTTTGTTGCTTTTTTCGGATGTCAACCCATAAATCTGTTTTCGCTCAGCTCAAACGATTCGACTGATTTGATCATCTTCACTCCGCCCTACTAAATAGTACACTGAACTTTTATTTCAATCGTTCATGGAGATAAATAAATTGAATAAAATTTTTCGTTAAAATTGACAAACCTAACCTATAAAGGATAGTTTTCGTAAACAAAGTGGATTAAATTTTATTTTTGTCAAAGTGAAGTGTAAATGAAATATGAGGCTAAGTACGCTTTTCATTTGGTTTTTTCTTTTTCTTCTTTCATTATTGTACTTGATAATAAGTGCATTTCTTTTGTTGAATATTCGTCCTTTTCGGTAGAAAATTAAACTTCTTGGTTGAAAATTCATATTTTTCCATGGAAATTCAACAGTTTGTTTCAAATTTTTTTCTATCTGCTGACTGAAAAGTATTTTTAAATTAAAAACTCAACTATTCTCGAAAATTTGTCTTTTTTGGTTGAATTCGACTGTTTTTTATTTAAAATTAAAAATTTTTTTGGCTGAAATTTCAATTATATTACATTGTTCGTTGAGAATTCATCTTTTTTAGTTAAAAATTCAACTACTTGGCTAAAAGTTAAACGCTTTTGTTAAAAACTAACTTTTTTCGTTAAAGATTCATAATTTTATTTGAAAATTCATCTCTGATTGAAAATTTAGCTACCTTGTTGAAAACCAATTTTTTAAACTGAAAATTTAACTATTGCAGTTGAAAATTTTACTATTTCGTTGGAAATTCGTTTTTTTTTTATTTAAAAATTGAACTATTTTGTGGAAAATTTGTGTACCTGTTTGGTATAAAATTCAACTGTTCCAGTTGAAGATTTATTATTTTAGTTGAAAATTCATCACATTGGTTGAAAATTGAACTGTTTGGTTGAAAATCCGTTTTTTTTTTTGTTAGAAATTAATTTCTTTAACTTGCCACTAAACTATTCCATTTCTTTTAAATACATCCCTTTTTTTGTAAAATTCAACTATTGGTTAAAAATTTATCATTTTCAGTTACAAATTCAACAACTTGAATCTAAATTTATATATTGTGTTGAAAATTTGTATTTTTTTGTAGTTGATGTTTTTGGTTGAAAATTCAACCATTCCAGTTAAAGATTCATTATTTTAATTTATAGAATTCCTGAAAATAAAACAAGAATTCAACGATCAAATTTGGACAAACACCACAAAGTCCTCCTATTGCAATTCCTAAAAACAAAAAAATTGTTTCTTTGCACAAAAATAAAAAAGAGGAAAGAAAAATGAGAAGGCAACCAACCAAATCCTCTCCCTTCTCTTTTTTATTTCTTTCGTCTTTTTCATTTTTATTAGTATCAAATCACAATATGAAAGAAAATATAAAAGTATACCCCTTGAATTGGTTAAACAGGCAATTTTAAATAGATGGGATAAAATAAAAACACGTACTCGATTAAGTCAAAAAGATTTTATTAAAGGGATAGTTTTCATTATGAACTCAAATTATTTTAAATTCAATGGATCTTTTTATAGGCTAAAATTCAGTACTCCCATAGGCTCAGTAATTTCTCCGATTCTAGCAGAAATAGTTATGGAAGATTTGGAGGTCTTTGCTTTCATGAAGCTGGATTTTGTTTTGCCCTTTTACTTTCGGTATGTTGATGACACCTTATTATGTGTTCCTCTAGCAAAGTTACAGGCAGTTTTTGATGCTTTTAATAGTTTTCATTCAAAACTTCAGTTCACCCATGAAATAGAAAACAATAATAGAATCAGTTTTTTGTACGTAGAAGTAATTAAGATTCAGGATGGTAATATTATTACCAATTGGTATAGGAAAAGTACATATTCAGGTAGAATTTTAAATTTCTTTTCGGCTTACCCTTTTCAAAACAAAATTGCAGTAATCAAAAACTTAGTTGACAGAGCTCTTGGTTTGTCCCACATTTCATTTCACAGAGAGAATTTGAATATTGTTAGGAATATCCTTTTTCTTAATCATTACCCACAAAAGTTGATTGAGCAACATATCACAATTAGAATTCAACAAATCAAACACAAAGGAAGTGATATGCTCCTTACTTTTAGGTGAAATTTTTTGGAAGTAGTAAGAAGGATATTCGTCAGGGATAATAGATTTTCATCTATGGAGAGGAGGTGAGAAGGAGCTATCTCATGGGATAATAAGAGACAGGAGACGTAGGGCAACCATAGGAGGGAGTGAGAAGAAATTTTGCCATTTTTGTAGAGGAGGGATGTATGGTGGATAGATTTCGAGGGAGGTGAAAGGAGGGTGTGAGGTGTCTATCTCATAAGATAGAGGGAGATGGCAGGTTGGAAGAGTGATCTGGAGAGTACCAGATGAGGGAATGAGAGGATGAATGTCGAGGGAGGTGGAAAGGGGGAGTGATATATCTATCTCCTAAGATAGAAAGAGATAGCGAATTAAGCGGGTGTTTTTGATTTCGATTCTCTCCTGAAAAGAATTTAATTAGCGCAGATTCAATTCGTTAGTAAGTGGGAAAGGGATGAAGTTAGTCAGTGTGTCGGCTGAAATGGCTGGTATGCCAGCTGTCTCAGCGGAAACGGGCAGGCTGGTATGCCAGTTAACCTGTTAGCGGAGGAAAGAAGGGGGAGGGGGGAATTGAAGTCACTAGAAAAAATTATGTTTCGTTTGATTTTTATTCTTGATCTTTATTTTCCCATGATTTTACAGAGTCGGAATTCTTAAGTGTAGAGTGTTAGTCGCCTCCTCACGAGAGGGTTTGCGATGCGTCGTCAATTTGCCTCTGGCTGGCTACCAGCTGGAGGATTTTAGCGTCCGAGAGAGAGAGAGTTCTGTATGAGTTCATGTTCTTGTTGGTTACGGCAATGGCTTGCGCGTGGAAACCTAGGGCTGGCTACCAGCTGTAGGTACCTATGGCTGGCTTCCAAACACTTCTGACGTTCTGGGCCCGGGCGCGCCCTTTTAACGGGGAGGCTGTGTGGGCGTTGCGTGGGAGTCGAGCGGAGAGGGTAGAAAATCGTTGGTGGGAGATGCGCGCGTCGAGCTACGCGCACGCTCTACTCGCGACTCTCGCCTCTACTCGCCCTGCCGGCTTGCTGACGTCACTGCTGAAGTACTTCGCGGAGTACCTATTTCTCTCTCTCTTACTCGCAGGTCTAATTACTAGTTATTATTATTTTAATATGGTTTCCTACTGAATGAATAAACGTCGTCTGCGAGAGTGTTTCAAATCTACCAATAAAAAGGTATATATAAAGTATATATAAAAATATAATTCTTTCAATACTTTTGTTCTTCCTTTTTTTGGTCAAATTTCGAAAACTATCGAATTTATGTTGAAAAAATTTAATATTCATACTATTTTCCGTATGCCATTTAAAATGGATTCAATAATAACTTTTGGTGAAGATCCTTTAGATGAATTTGAAAAAGGTGGTGTTGTTTACAAGATCACTTGCAAGATCTGTGAGATGACTTATGTGGGACAGACTGGCAGACTTCTTAATACTAGGATGGAGGAACACAAAAGTGATGTTCGTTTAGGACGTTGTTATAAGAGTGTTCTTGCTAGACATGGAAGAGGGTTTGTTGATGTTGACCATGAGTTTGACTGGGATAATGTTGAAATTTTACACAGTGAAAGTAATGAGAGAAAGAGAGAATTCATGGAAATGCTTCATATTAAAAAATAAAATAAGTTGTCTACTAATTTAAAACCTGATTTGGATAAATTAAACAAAAGTTATTCTAGTATGACTAATTACATTTAGCAATAAGTTTTCATGGGTCTTGATTTTCTCTTATTTCTTGTTTGTTTATAACGGATTTTCCTTTTGACCCACATTTAGTTGTCAGGTATCGATGCGATAGCGTCGTTATTTCGTCGCTGTTCCTACCTGCTCTAATTTTTTTTGCCTTGATAAGGGTGCTGTGTGAGCACCGATACGTTGGTAAATATTGTGCATGCTTTTATATTGTGATTTGATACTAATAAAAATAAAAAAGACGAAAGAAATAAAAAAGAGAAGGAAGGGGATTTGGTTGGTTGCCTTCTCATTTTTCTTTCCTCTTTTTTATTTTTGTGCAAAGAAACAAATTTTCTGTTTTTAGGTATTGCAATAGGAGCATTTTGTGGTGTTTGTCTAAATTTCATCGTTGAATTCTTGTTTTATTTTCAGGAATTCCATACATTAACTTGATTATTGAACGTTAAATGGGATTTTGAATTTGATTTTAATCTAATTTAAAATTCTTAAATTTCATTATTTTAAGTTGTAAATTTATCTGTTTGGTTCAAAAGTTAATTATTCCAGTTGAAGATTCATAATTTTATTTGATAATTTATCACTTCTATCAATATTATATAATAATAACATAACATAAGATATATTAATATAATAAAAAGCTTTTATTGGAAACGGACTTTTATATTTTTTAAATTATCTATAAATCAAATTATTTGTCAAAAACGGATTCATAATTGGGACATGTTTCATGATAGGTACCTTCAGAGGCGGCGAAATAGGGGGCATAGGGGACAACCCCCACCCCCCATAAATCGAACAGGAAGGGGCAAAGTATTGACTTGCCCTTCTCTGAAATCGAATGATCATTGAAATCATTAAAATCTTTCTGAAATCTTCGGCAAATAATTGAAGTCTTTGTGAAATCTCTCAAATCTATCAAAAATCTTTAGAAATCCTTGGGAAATCATTGAAATCTTTGTGGAATCTTTAAAATCTTTAGGAAACCATTGAAATCTTTATGAAATATTTGGGAAATCATTGAAATCTTTGTGCAATCTTCAAAAGCTTTAGGAAATCATTGAAGTCTTTATGAAATCTTTGCGAAATATTGGAAATATTTGCTAATATTTGTGAAATTATTGAAACCTTTGGAAAATCACTGAATTCTTTATGAAATATTTGTAATCTATCCTAAATCTTTGGGAAATCATCGAAATCTTTATAAAATCTTTGAGAAATCATTGAATTTTTTTTTTAAATCTTTACGAAGTTTTTTGGAAATCATTGAAAAACCTAGAAAAAAAAAAACCTAGAAACACTACCCGAATCGGGTAGTGTCACGCCTACCCTGAAAGGGAAATGGTTTAATGGTATATATATATATATATATATATATATATATATATATATATACATATATATATATATTGAAATGCTTGTCAAATCTCTGTGAAATCTTTGGAAATCTTTGCGAAATATTTGGTAATATTTGTGAAATTATTTAAATCTTTGGGAAATCATTGAAATCTTTTAAATCTATCCGAAATCTTTTAAATCTTGTGAAATCATCTAAATCTTTGTGAAATCTTCATGGAATCTTTTGGAAATCGTTGAAATGTTTGTCAAATCTCTTTGAGATCTTTCTGAAATCTTTGCCAAATGTTTGGTAATATTTGTGAAATTATTTAAATCTTTGGGAAATCATTGACATTTTTTTAATCTATCCGAAATCTTTGCGCAATCTGTGAAATCTTGTGAAATCATTAAAATCTTTGTGAAATCTTTATGGCATCTTTTGGAAATCATTAAAATGTTTGTCAAATCTCTGTGAAATCTTTCTGAAATCTTTGCCAAATATTTTCTAATATTTGTGAAATTATTCAAATCTCTGTGAAATCTTTGGGAAATCTTTTCAATCTATCAGAAATCTTTGCGAAATTTTTTAAATCTTGTGAAATCTTTGGGAAATCATTTAGATCTTTGTGCAATCTTTATGAAATCTTTTGGAAATCATTGAAATGTTGGTCAAATCTATGTGAAAACTTTCTGAAATCTTTGGAAATCTTTACGAAATATTTGGTAATATCTGTGAAATTATTTAAATCTTTGTGAAATCTTTGGGAAATCATTGAAATCTTTGTTCAGTTTTTGAAATGTATCTGAAAGCTTCATGAAATAATTAAAGTATTTGTAAAATCTTTTCAGTCTATCTGAAATCTTTGCGAAATATTTTGAATCTTTGCGAATTCTTTGAAATCTTTGAAATCTTTGGGAAATCCTTAAAATCTTTATGAAATCTTTTAAATATATCTGAAATCTTTGACAAATCTTTGAAATCTTTGTGCAATCTTTGGGAAATCATTGAAAGCTTTGTTCAATCTTTGAAATCTATCTGAAAGCTTTGTGAAATAATTGAAGTATTTGTGAAGTCTTTTAAATTTATCCAAAATATTTTGAAATCTTTAGGAAGTCATTGAAATCTTTTGTAAAATCTTTTAAATATATCCGAAATCTTTTGTGAAATCTGGAAAATCTTCATGAAATCTTTATGAAATCATTGAAATCACTGAAGTATTTGCAAAATCTTTTAAATGTACCGAAATCTTTGCAAAATATTTGAATGCTCTGTACAATTTTTGAAATGTTTGGGAGATCATTGAAATGTAATGTATCCGAAATCTTTGCCAAATATTTGAAATCTTTGTCAAATCCTTGGGAAATCATTGAAGTATTTGTAAAATCTTTTAAATCTATTCGAAATCTTTGCAAAACCTATGAAGTCTTAGGGAAATATTGAAATCTTTGGGCAATCTGTGAGCAATCTTTGGCAATATGAATTTCAATCCTGTATTTATTATTTACTATTCATTGTATATTTGTTGCTTATTATTCATGTCAAATTTGTACATAGTATAATATTATTATACTAAAATTATATGATGATAAAAATGCTTAAAATGATATAATTTTGAAAATTTATAAATTTTTAGATTCCTTCTTCAATTCATAACATTGAAAATGATAGCGTGGATTTCAATTTTTTTAAATATATCAACTGTACAATGTATAAAAGTTAACATTTAAAATTTTGCATTTTAACGGCTTTTAATTTAAAAAATTTCAATTAAATAGTTTTATGGAACGTTTGAATTAACATTTTTTTAAGCTCTAATTTTAAAAGTTCAGAATTCAAAAGTATTCCACTTTGAGTGTTTTAATTTGCGGTTCAGTTTTTATAACTTCAAATGACAACATTGTTATCTTCAAGAGTTCCAAGCTTTAAATTTCATTTACGGTGATCAATTCTTTCTCAATTGTTCAATTTCTATTTGCAGTCAAAGAGTGGTTTGTTTTACCTAGGGTGACGAGTATTGAGAACATTGCAATGACATAATTTTAAATGACATATATGGTGTCCAATCGGTTGCTATACATTTGAAAGAAAAACTTCAAGCGTAAGGTTTTTTGTTTTTTTAATGACGATTTTATTCATTATTGTTTTTTTAATATTCTATCCATGGAGAATAGACATAAGGAGCCCAAAGTCCTGTACATTGACTTCACCAAAAACGAGCATTTTTCTGTCGGATGTACAATAACGCATCGAAATGCTAGATCTTCTCGAGCGCGGCGCTAGTGTGGTACGGGTAACGATGGCCGCCGTCATGGTCCGTGTAAATATAACCTGTGATATAACCCTAATCAAAAATACAAAATTCCTAAATGACTAAAACAATTTTTTAAGACATTTAAAGGATATTGAAATGTAAAAACTGTTATATTCACGTGGAAGTCCGATATCAGTTCTGTGATGCGTATGCGTACAAGATTGAAAACTGATCAGTTATATCCTTATTGTTTTCCACGTTTGTGCAATAAATCTGAAGTACCTACCACGTCCATTGCAGGATCACTTCCATTACATAGAATCACCGATATTTCGAGATAAGTAAAATAAAATTTCTCCGTTTTAATAATAATTTACACATTTCTATTAAAATCACATTGGTAAATAATGTAAGATGTCAACATATACGGCGGCCATTTTTCTCCGTGCAACACTAGCGCCATAACTCGGGCAGTATTGTAACCCTTTTTATACGACAAAAATTTGCTTATTTTCGGTTACATTACTTTGGTCTCCTTATGTCTATTCTCCATGATTCTATCATTCCTTTAAAGTTTGAACTTGGAAGTTTTTTTGTAATAGTGATCATGTAAGGTAGACTGGGGCACCTTTTGACACGGGGCACGTTGTCACGTTGGATTTATTTAATAAAGTATTAACTAGAGAGCAGCACTAGTTATTTCCAAAACGCGTCTGTGTATGCCAACTCTTTGTTATACGCGACTCGCATAGGGCGAGATCCTTTTAATTTTAATTATAAAAACCCTCTCGCATACGACGTTTAACCATTCGGCGGGCAACCATTTTAGATATTAGACCCTTTAGACTCAAAAGATAGACAGAGAGAAAAAAGAGAGAAACCGATACGCCGCAGCGTCATGGAAATTCAAGCGCGCACATCTCCCTCCATTCGATTCTTCCCACTCCCGGTCCACTCCCACGCGGCACCGCGGGTTTAAAAAGGCGCGCTCCGCCACGGAACGGCAGAACGATCAGGGCTGGATTTCCCGCTCTGATCTTCAAGCTAACGGTTGGACTTCCCGCTATTAGCACTTGTAACCTCCCCGGGCTGGACTTTCGCTCGGGCCAGGCAAGCAAAAGAAAATCCGCAAACACTCTCACCGTCTCTCTCTTCCCCAAGGCTGGATCTCCTGCTTTGGGGAACCGAACACCTCTGCCAGGCCACGCACACAAAAGCGCCCCCTTGCCGACGGAATCTGAACTGCAATATATTGTCTGTCTCTGTCTCTTACTTACTCTCTGCGACCAATAAACGCTAACCCTTTCTTGATCAATTTTTTTTTTTAATTATTTTACTTCCTTCCTATTTTTTTCCTCCTTTCACAAATCGGCTGGCGTACCAGATGCCTCGTCACCGCTGATACGGCTGGCATACCAGATGTACTCAGCTGGATCCAATGATCGTAGATTTTTTTTTTTCCCCGGACAATATAAGGATCGTCAATTACCGCTCACAGCTCTATCCTTTTCTCTCCTGTGGGACAGGCAGGACACGTTATAGCTTAGAGAGACATTCTCTCTCACTCCTATAATGGACGGCCTCCAAGCGTATCGCTACAAACGCTATCTCCACCTGAAGTACGGAGCATATCATCTTGGTATGTTAAAAGTGTCGCGATTGCATCAGCTGTGCTAACGGAAAATGAAATTGAATATTTTCTTCTGCAGCAAGTTAAATTTTACTCTCTGAGTTTTTACGAACTAGACATTCAGCATATTTTCAGGAATAGAGGAACTTCATATTATCTTAAATATGTACTTTTACCTATCACGTGCAATATTTAACCTAACAAATATCTTAAACGTGGCGGCCTTGAGCCTGTTTGAAGTGAAAAAATGACCTCGGGGCACGTTGTCCCAAATTTCGCGGGGTACGTTGTCACAGCTCCGAATTTTTTTAATAAATTCATAAATTATCAGCGTATTTTTCACAGTTCTTTCACTTCATGACCGAAACGTTCTATATTTATATTTACGAAAATAAAGATTTGCGAAATTCTTATATTAGATTAAGACGAAAATATTGAGTTTCTTGTACTTTTTTTTAAATAATAAAATGTTTCTGTTGAAGATTTTACTTGTTTGCATTGCAGCGCACTATTGTATGTTGATATTTTACTTAAGAAAAATTTGGGCAACACTTTTCCTGCAATTAAATTTGATGTGACAACATGCCCCGGTCGTGGGGCATGTTGTCACAAGTGACCTTTCGTTATTTATTGTTGATCAATAACTATAGCGTTACGATTATCTGAAATTCGATGCTGTCCAATTGAAGCTGAGAGTTTACTTGAAACTTTGGCGTATCACAGTCTTCTTAAATATCAAATGTAAAAAAAAAAAGAAAAATCATGGAACAAAATCTGTGACAACGTGCCCCGGTCTACCCAACACATCCTAATTTAAAATTATCTCATTGGAATATTCGAAACATCTGTAATCCTAGGACGAAAAAGAACAACTTTTTGGCTGCAAAACCTGTAAATTCCTGTAGATTCTTGTACTTGTAAATTCTTTAAAAAAATTAAAACTACAATAAAATACAACAATGTACAAAAAAAAATATAGAAAGTTGTACTTTCCTGTAATTCTGTTTGTAATTTATTGTTTTTATTTATGGATTTATGTGAAAATCGTTTTAGTTTTCTGTCCTTTTTTGTCAAGAATTTTCCACCAGCGATATACGGGAATTTATGTTCATATTTTTGTTAAGATACATTTGTCTTTTTTCAACTTGTTACAATCTCATCTGAGAAGGTATTGGTTTTATGTAAAATTTGACTCAGTCGGTTTTCATCAAATCTCCACGTTTTGAGACGATTTTTGCGAAGGTGTCTGTCTGTAGTCTGTAGGCACGATAACTTTCGAAAAAAATATCAGATTGGATTGTGCTTTGGCTAAGGTTAAGCTTGGCTTTGGTTAAGCTTCTACGTTTATTTAATTAGCAGAGTTTATATTTTATATGTAATTTCTTTTCCTAAGTTCATAAAACCTTAGCAAGATTTGGAGAGGGAGGGAGGTATTTTACATGGGCGGAGGGGGTTACAAATTTCAGAAAAACACCTTACGTAATTTGTTACGGCAGAGTCAATCGAAGATTTGCTAAGAATGTTGAGCAAACTGAATATAAGCATGAAGAATATAGGCCTCAAAATTAACATAAATAAAACAAAAATCATGGTGTTTGAAAAAAAGGGTGAGAATGTATATAATATGTAATTTAATATACATAATTTAAATATATTCCGAAATATTGTCTCATATTCCCAAACATTCCCTCATATTCCTACATATTCTCTCATATTCCTACATATTCTCTCATATTCCTACATATTCCCTCATATTCCTACATAGTCTTCATATTCTTTGTATTCCTCAATATTCCTATATATTCTGTATATTCGCGAATATTCTTTAAGGAATATATTCCTGGTACACGAAAAATCAGAGTGGTCGACCCCTCGCATTTTCATTAAGTTAAACAAAAACTGTTTCTTAAGCAATTAAGCGTTTTTCTTTGGACTTCAAAAAAGTGGGTGGATATTGTAATGAGAATGTGTTCCTTAAGGCCGATAGAGCCTCAAGTAGATAAACTTCCTTTTTAATCTAAAATAAAAACAAATTTAACAATCACTTAAAACGTAGAGGTTTTGTCTATTTTATAATATTATAAAATTTCTTCTTTTTATCTTAGCCGAGCACGGTGTGCGAAAACCGAAAAAATCCGAGCGCGAAGCGCAAGGCAAAAAGTATCAGAGCGCGTAGCGCGAGGTGTATACATTAGCGAGCGCGAGAAACAACAACCACGCTCCCTAGGCGCGCTCAAACTTGCGAATAACATAAGTGGATCGATTATATTCTTTGTCCGCCCCCCCCCCCCCTTGAAAACGCGCCATTGCATGCACGTGAGGCAGGCGTAATGTGGCCGCTTCCAGCCCAGTGACGTTCGCACATTCGCACTTCGCCGCTGGGCCAACATGAAACTTTACGCCCGCTACATAATACTTTAAGCCCGCTAAATAATACTTTACGTCGGGGTCCGAAGCACCTGGGGAAAAAGTTACGATGATATGTTTGGACCATAAATAATACTTTACGTCCGCTACATAAAACTTTACGCCCGCTACACATAATTATCTTTATCTTTTAAAAAATTGTATCGCTGGACCCAACAGTCTTCCTTCTGCAAAGTACGCTATTTCTTTCTTTCACTTATAATCTAAAATTGTCAAGTACACCAAACATCCTCTATCTGCTTAACATGCTTGTTTTCAAGAAGGGTAGGACAAAAAGTATGGTGTGTATCAAGGGCGTACGGCTATTTTGCCTCGTGCGACTGCCGACCTCGCTTCGCTCGGGCGGCAAGTTCACACTCGTCAAAATAGCCTTCTTTACGCCCTTGATACACCTTACTCGTAGTTGATTCAAAGAGGCGAGAAATGAAAGCAGATGTTTTTCATATATTCAGATCATTTGATTGAATAATATATTTTCCTCATTATAATTAACACATCATTTTTCATCTAAAGTCGGATTAAAATATGAAATATAATATAAAAATGACTATATTATAATTGACTAATACTATTACGTTGAGAAATACAATAATGGACTTTTTGATGTAATTTGAATTTTTTATAGTGTTTTCGTGCCTCTACTTCCGTTTTATTATTCGGATCGTCCATGGTATCCGCCAAACGATATCTTTCGAAGGACAAGCAAAGATGTCACTTAATCAATCTACGCGTCCTCCGCATTAGCAGGCTAGGCTCGCCGTTTTTGTGGTGGCTCGGTAGGGGTGTACGGAGAGGACGGGCGGTTCCATTCATGGCTCCCCGCGATTGCCTGCCCGCTTATCTCGGCCCTTGGCATGATAAGGCCTATCAAATGCTCTCCAGAACTTCCCCCAACCTTGGTACAGCAAAGTGTCCCTTCAACGCTCCGCACGTGATATAATGCATGAACCATATCATTCTGATCAAGCCATCCAAATAAACGAGTATTTATTAATAGAAAAACCGAAGGCATTGGGGGATCATTTAGGCAATTTTCATCCGTTTTTAAATGAAGATACTCTATTAAATCTGCTGTGGCCGGCCTTGTGGTGACATGTCTCCAAATGGCGAAAACTGAAACATAAGGATAAAGATTCTAATGTAGATAAATCTTGTATTTATTTAATATGCATATTATGCAAAGGAGGATTTTCAACAAGGTGATCTTGTTTACCCTGTTCAACCACAATCAGAATACTTTCTGCAAAGTTTCTGTTTCAGAAAATAAATCAAACATGGGGCATTATTCCCTAACTCTCCCATTTTTAAAAGTTGATTATTTTTGCAAAAAAATCCTACATAAATTATAATAAAACAGTGAGCCGTCGCGGGACGCCTGGCAGATGTGAAACATGAAGAAAGGATGGTGTATTGAATGAAGTGCAAATGGAAGTGAACAAATATTTATATTTGTATACGATTGTTTATTTTTCACAAAAATACTTAGAAGTGAAATTTCTTAGCGCGCGGTGAGAGGGGACTGCCAATTCGGTGGGGCGCAAGTATAGCGGAGAGCGCAGCGCGCGGAGAGAGGGGACGCCGAGCTGAGGACAAGTATAATGGTGAGCGCAACGCGCGGCGAGAGGGGATCGCCGAGCTGAGGCGGATTGAGCCGACGAGACCCGAGCGCGTCGTTCCATCTCACGCGTCGCCACGCCAAGAGGCGATCTTACCCCCGTACCGCGCCATTAGATGTTTCACATCAAAAACACCATTTGTTTAGAATTGAGCTGAATAACGACGATTCGGAGGCCCCAAGTAAAGTTTTTATTTTTATTCCACTAAGAAGCAAAAATGTACCTTGGTGGATACCCGGGTACTCAGGAACCCAATAAGAAAATCCACGTATTTTTGATTGAAGGTTCATCCTGTTCGGATGAAATTCAATTTTTTTCATTATTATTTTATTTATTTTTTCTTTATTTTTATTATATTTATTCTTATTATATTATATTTATTATTATTTGCGAGTCTAAATCATGTCCAAGTTAAGTAGTGATTCGTCGTAAGGTGGAGAGTCTAGTTGTAACGTCTCCTGCAAGTGCCGTTGAAGCCTTTGAAAATATCATAAGTGTTTCAAATTCTTTAAAATTCCATTAAATTACTGAAATTAATATTTAGGGGCCCAAGTAAGGAAGCACACATAACAATTTTGTGAGGCTCTTCACTTGGGGTGATCGCTAGAGAGATTGATCAGCAACCTGGGTCGGAGCAGTGTTGCGGAACGAACGTGTCATTCAAATAAATGACACGAGAATTCTAGATCAATCTAAAATATCTATACTTCACACCTATATACCTATCTACCTCATACCTATATACCCATCTACACACTACTATTTTCCAACCGAGCAAGTCACGCCTACCCCGAAAGGGAAATGGCTTAATGGTATAATAATAATATTATTATTATTATTTGGTTCAAAATTCATTAAAAAATTGTTTTTAGTTGAAAATTCAACTATTTTCTCAAAAAATTTTTGTTGGTGTTTAAAAATTCGTCTCTTTTGGTATAAACTTCATATTTTTTGGTTGAAAGTGCAACTGTTTGGTTAAAAATTAATCTGGTTCGGTTGAAAATTAACTTTTTTGTAGGAAATTCATATTTTCGGGTGGAAAATTCAAAAATTTAGTAGAAAATTGAACTATTTGATCGAAAGATGGACCACTTTGTTGACAAATTAATTTTTTTTAGATTTTTGATTGAAAATTAAATTATTTTGTTGAAAATTTAACTGTTTTGTAAAAATCTCGTCATTTCTCCAGCAAATTTAACATTTTGGATGACATTTTTTTTTCTTTTTTGATTGGAAAGTCTTTATTGGTTGAAAAATCAACTCTTGTTGAAAATTCATCTCTTTGATTTGAAAATTCATCTCTCTTGATAGATATTTCATCTTTCATCATGCGAATTTTCAACCAAGAAGGATTACTTTTCAACGAAATTCTTGAAGTTTTAAAAACATGGATGAACTTTTAACGAAATAGTTAAATTATTCAACCAAACAGTTGAATTTTCAACTACAAAAGATCAATTTTTAATAAAAAATACAATAGTTAAATTTTCAACCAAATAGTTGAATTTTTATGTTTATGTTTTTATATTTCTATGTTGATGTTCTATTTTTATTATTTTTATGTTTAGCAAGGAAATTGGCGTCACGATTACTGGGACGTTTACCTTAGTTAGATTGTTAATTGAAAAATTGATGCCCCCCCCCCCCCAAAAAAAAGTTCAACAAACTAGTGAAGTTTTCAACCAAAGAGATGAATTTTCAATTATATAGTTGAATTTTCAAACAAAAACATGAATTTTTAAACAAGAAGATAAATTTTTAATCGAAAATGGTGTCACGATCGCGCGACCTCGCATGACCCTCTTCCCCACCACCACCATCGGGCCATACGTGCCTATAGAATACGTGGGCCATAGTATAGCGTCCTGGCCCGAGCCATATTCAGTTCTCTTCTAGCCTTAGAGTAATAAAGACGTCCTGAATTGCTGTCCGCAATTCAGTTCTATATACAAATTAAACTTTCCTTACTTAACACGTAACATTTTGGCTATCCTGCCACGATAGTGCTTCAACGATATATCAAAAGAAGCTTATCATTGTGACGAATCTTGGAATTCTGAATTCTACGGAATTCATAGAGAAGATTAATCGGATTTTTCCACGGAAATCCGGGAAGCGAAAAAGCAAGAATTCTACGGAATTCGGAAGAAGAACTCCAGACTTTTCTACGGGAAGCCCGTTAAAAAGGAAAAGTACGAAACTAGAGTTGAAACTAGTTGGTGAATTCAGTAGCCACTATACAACGTAAAACTCTTGATTTCCGTAATTAATAAAACTGAACGAGGCCCACAAACAGACGAAAGAGGCAACGGTATATCTACGAAGGAGCAACGCAGCATAGCAATGCAGCATAATAGCATCAGCAAGGGAACTGATACTTTAGCACCTGGAACGCCCGATTCCAGATAAGAAGAGAAGCAAGTCCACGGGCATCCACTCGAATTATCAAAAGGACAGCTGTGAGCATTAATTTCTTAAGTTTTAAAAATTAAAAGGTTATAAACTACGGTGTCGTTACAAGCATAAGTCCTTCTCACCCCTCTTTGTACGGGACGGCCTATCGAGACAGAACCGGCAGGGAAAAGTTTCGGGCTAGTCAAGATAGAACCGGCAAGGCGAAATTTAACAACCAGAATAGGATAGTTGGTATACTCCTGGTGCTCCAGAGCACTGCCACCTTCAATAAAAACAAGACTGCCTCGAATCTTCATGTGTACTTGGAGCAGAGCGATTGCATGAAGCCAGAGTATAAAGGAAAAAGTCCAAAATAACACAATTATACGCGAACACGGTCACACCCGACACTCGTAACAAACGACGATAAATACACACATTTTAGACTGGAATTCCAGCATTTTGTCATGCAAGCATTTCAGAGGATTAGGAAACGGACCGAGTTTAATACTCCAGGTATCGACTCCACATCGGCCGACTTGATGTTCACCCCCACAAGAGCAACTATGTCTGAGACTAATTCTAATTATGGAGCTGGAGTAATCCCCCTTACCCCACTGACTACGGAACAGGTGCTGGTAGAATTTCTTTCCGAAATCAGGCCTTTGAAAGTAAATGTATGAACCCTCGCTGACAAAAATACAAAAAGAGTCGGAGAGATAGCTGCAATAGGACGAAAAGCAGGATTGAAAGGATAAATAGAGACGGACTACGAAGGAATATTAACGTCCAAAAAAGAAGATACGAGTGAGAATAGTCAAAACCTACCTGACACGAAGCCGGAGGAACGCGAGGGAGGGAACAAGCCGGAACCAACATACACGCTCACGAGCGACCAAGAGGGGGCTGAGCGAAATTCGTACAACAGTGAAAGAGGAAACGTACCTGAGCCTGTGAATACCTTCAGAAGCGAGCGAGCGGCAACGCAAAGTAGGGAAGGAAACCAGCAGGAACTCCCGCACACCCGCAGAAGTGAGTCGACAGCATCGGAAAGAAGGGAGAGAGAAAACTACTCAGCGAGCGACGAAGACGACTCGCGCCAACCAACACGCTTCCGTGGAAGAGAACCGGTGAGAGCGGAAAGAATGGAAAAAGAAAGAATCCAAGCCGATTTATAATATCCCGGCTCGCGACTATCAGAGCTATTAAGCCCCTAAATGGGCAAGACGATGCCGGAGTTGACGAATTCATCAGAAAAGTCCAAAGAATTAGGCAGCAGTGCATTCAACCAGATCTGCTGCTAGATTTTATACTGTCGGAAAACATTCAACAACATGCCGAGAGAGCGATCCGCTTCAACGAGATCTACACCTATGAGGATTTATATGAAGGCCTACGGGAAAATTTGAAACAAGTGGGTTCAGTTAGCCAACTGAGAAGTAAGCTGGACAGCTGTAGACAAGGAGCGACTGAAAGCACTCAGAATTTTAGTGTCCGATTCAGAGGAGTCATGAACGAACTTAAATATGCGGTTCAATCCTCACATAAAGGAGCTATGAAAAGAAGAATTGCCTTTGACATAGCAGAAACTGAGTGCCTTCAAAAATACCTGATGAACCTAAGACGGGAAATAGGCTTGCAGGTTCAAGCCCAGAAACCATAAAATATAGGGGAAGCCCAGAATATGGCTACAGAGATGGAAACTTGGTTAAGAGAGAGTCAACCAAGAGTACCTACACGTGAATCTCAATACCAACCCAAAAGGGAATTCAGACCGGCAAATACACAATCCAGATTTTAAGCAAATACTACAACGAGAGTTCCAAAGCAATCAATGTCACTAGCCAACAGAATGGACATGAAATGCCACAAGTGTGGAAAACTGGGACATTTGGCTAACCAGTGTTATACGAAGCAAAATTTTCACCAGGGACATTTTCCCAAAAAAGAACCAAACCCGGCAAGGAACATTCAGGAGGAAAACACAAACTATTTAGATCAACAACAAATGACTCAGGAAGAAATAGAGGAGCAAGAGGCCTACGAAGAGCGGGCAGAATATGAAGCATACGCGGAAAACTCCTATCTATACGAGGAAAACGACGCGACGGAACAATATACAGCCTATGAGTGGACTCAGGAGCCTCTATCAACCTGATAAAAGAGGACAGCATCCCAGAAAACCGTATAAAAATCAAATTTACGAAATAAAATTTGGATGGGAAATGACCTCCATCAAACAACAGAAACCGCATACATTCATACTTCGGAAAAAACCACCTTTTTCATATTATTCCTGTTGATTTTCCCCTACCAGAATCTGGAATAATAGGATTGCCATTCCTAAAGAAGTATGAAAGATACTCGCTCACGCCAAAATTCTTGATAATAGGGAAAAACAAGTTGCCCCTTCACGAAGACGGGCACTACATAAGAAAAAACTCAGAATAAGTATGCCTTATCCAAGTCAAGGATACAAATTCAAACGTATGGATCGAAGGAAATAAACATATCCCAGCTGGCATTTACTGTATACGTCAAGGAGAATTATGGGCACCAATTTATAACTACGAATCAACCGCGTCCAAAATTCCAGATGAAATGAACTACGACAAAATCCTCAATATACAGTCTCGAGACGAGACTCACACAAAAAGAGGGATCGAATGTACCACAGGGTTTAAAGGCACTAATAAAATTTTAAAACTTCAGAAAATTATGCAGTTAAACCACATAGAACCTTTCATTCGACAACAAATTTACAAAATTGTTACAACATATAATGAGGTCTTTACACTACCTGGAGACCCATTACCATGTTTGTTTGTTTGTTACCATGTTTATCTCTCCACTTTGGGTAGTACCCAAAAAAGAAAATAAACTGAGAATGGTCATCGACTACAGAAACATTAATGAGGATACCGACCGAGAACGTATCCCTTATCTGTTATCGATGATATTCCTGACCAATTGGGACAAGCGAACTTTTTCTCTGCTTTTGATATGAGTGCGGGTTTTCACCGAATTCCAATTAACGAATCATCAAAAAAATATACTGCATTTTCAACATCTCAAGGCCACTACGAATACAATCGTATGTCTTTCGGTCTGAAAAATGCACCAGCCACATTCCAAAGAATGATGGACAACGCCTTTAGGGGCCTAATTGGCAAAGAATGCTTCATGTACATAGACGACATAGTAATCGTAGAAAAACCCTAGAAGAGCCCAACCAAAACTTTATTAAAGTGTTTGAAAGGATAAAGGCATTGGGACTAAAATTAGAACCAATCAGATGCGAGTATTTACGACCGGAACTTGAGTATTTTGGCCATCTACTCACCAAGGATGGAGTCAAACCTAATTCATCAAAAACTCAAGCGGTCAAGAACTTTAAAATCCCTACCACAGTGAAGGAAATTCAGTCTCTCTTGGGTTTGACAGGATACTATAGAAAATTTATTTAAAAAACTTCTCTAGTATAGCAAGACCTCTGACTAAGCTAACCCAAAACGAGACCATATTCAACAGGACACCCAAATGCACTGGAAGTTTTGAAGAAATAAAGAAGACTCTACGCTCAGCACCAGTACTACAATTCCCGAACGGAACGGACACCCATGCTTGTTTATATCAAGAACATTGAACAAGGCAGAAGAATATTATACCACTAGTGAAAAGGAATTGTTAGCAATTATATGGGCGGTAAAACGACTCCGTCAATACCTAGTAGAAAAAGAATTTACAATTCAGACGGATCACAAGGCCTTGATTTGGCTCCATAACGTGAAAGAACCAAGCTCACACCTACTGAGATATAGACTCAGATTAGAACCATACAAGTATGAAGTCTAGTACGTACAGGTAAAGAGAATAAAGCTGCTGACTGCTTATCTAGACTATTCCCGATTACCAGTCCAGACGTATTCAGTAGAGCTCTAGAAGACACAGACATAGTGGGAAAAGGAATCACACCAGAGGACAAATACCCAACATAAAAATACTTGATACGCTCATTAGGGAAGAGTTAAATGTCTCCAAGTACAATAAGCCTAAGCCCACAATCACTGGCAATGAGAAAGTCGACAGCAAGATCAAAATTAAATTCCCTGAAAGAAGAATGAACGAGTCCTCTGAGGTATCAACTGAAGAATTAACCGAAGATGAATCCGAAAATCGAAAACATGATGAACAGGATTCCAATCCATTCGATAATTACTTAGAGTGGAAAGCAAACCCGGTGACAAATAAAAAGGTAAAAGTTAAACCAAATGCAGCCGGAAAATGATGGAAAAGAATTGAAAGGGATAATATGCCAAATTACAATGAGGAAGAATGGCTGACACCTAGGTTGGATGATAGACGATTTCAAGAAGAAGAAATTAACTATAATACGACTACATTTTGGAAACCTTATGTTTACAGCTATCGAAAGGGAAGAAATAATATAAATGATCAACTATTTGTCCAACTACCACGTAGACTCCAGTTTTCATTTGTGTTTCAGTAAAACTCGCGAACTGACAAAATAAGAAAAGGAAAAAGTCATAAGAGAAGCTCATGGTCATCACTTGGGAGAAAACAGTACCATCAGCAAAGCAAGAGCAAAAGCAGAATGGGCACTTGGGCAGGAATGGACGAAGAAACGAAAAGGTACGTCCAATCATACCCTATCTGCCAACTACAAAATGCTGTTAGGATAAGAAACCAGGGCACAGGTATTATCCCCGATATTCCCCTAAACCTGCATGAGAAAGTAGCCATGGACATATTCGGCCCGTTGCCAGAGACAAAAATTGGAAATAAGTATATTTTTAGTATCCAGGATAGGCCAACGCGATACACTCTATTACTACCAATGAAAAATGAAACTTCTGAAAGCATTCTCGATAATTTAATGGAACATTACATGCACGTGTTTGGGGAACCACAGGTCATTCTGACTGATCAAGGACAGAACTTCTTGTCAGAACTAATGCAGCAGTTTGAAGAAATGTTCAAAGTTAAGCACATTAAAACTACTGCATTCCATCCACAGTCAAACGGAAATATAGAACGAATGCATCAAACATTGAAAATATGAATAAAGCTTCAATGGCAGAAAATAATAACGACTGGGATGAAAACATTAAGTTCATAAATTTCGCGATGAATACTACCAGTAACGAGACAACGGGACTCTCACCCTTCGAGATGACCTTGGAAAAGACCCAAATCTTCCCTGGACACTAGCCCGATCATCCACACTCACCTACAGTCACCTGATACGGAAATTGAAAGCTGAACATGAGAAATACATACGAAAGGCTAAGAAGAGGATTCGGCTACAACAAGAGAAGTCTAAAAGAAGATTCGATAAAAATATAACGCGAACCCATCCGATCTTTCAAATTGGAGACCTGGTTAAATGGAAAAACCACAACATGTTAAAAAAATTGGATCCTAGTTGGAAAGGCCCAGGCACATAGATCAAGTTATGCCGTTTTATGTTTCAGACAAAATAGACTAGATATTAATTCAGACATTTTATTTCAGGATAATTTTCAACTAAGAAAGACAAATTTTCATCAATGAAACAAATAGTTAAATTTTCAGTTCAAAAAATTATTTATTACCAAAAAAAAAACGAATCAAGTAGTGGAATTCTCAACTTAAAAAGATATATTTTCAATTGCAATTCCAAATGAATACTTAGTTGAAAATTCATCTTTCTTGTTTAAAATTTAACTATTCCAGTTGAAGATTCATCATTTCAGTTGAAAATTCATCAGTTTAGTTGAAAATCAATTTTTTTGCTGACAATTTAATTATTCCATTTTTGATTGAAAATTGATCTTTATAGTGCAAAATTCAACTATTAGAGTGAAAAAGTTTACTTTTTAGTTGAAAATTCAAGTATTCCAGTTAAATATTTATCATTTTAGTTGGAAATTCATCTTTTTGGTTAGAACTAAAACTATTTGGTTGCAATTTAATCTCCTTTGTTAAAAGTTCATCTCTTTGGTTGAAAATGTAACTATTTTTTTTTTAATTCGTTTGATTTTTGGTTGAAAATTAATTTTTTTAATTGAAAATT
>CAKNYM010052824.1:271506-292110 GCA_932195095.1 Andricus curvator
GACCGTATGACCAAAATAACAGATTCTTATATGAATTGACTTCATTAATCGTAACATATGTTATCATGTGATGTATGATATTTTAATATATGATTGATTTAGTATTATGTTATATGTATGCTTCTCATAAACAGAATAGATACCGAGACATATGGATGAAAAAAATAAAAAGTGAAATTTTCTTAGCATATGCTGGCATCCCTGGTAAAAATGTCGACGTGGACATCCACTTTTTTAAATATATGATTGATTTGGTATTAAATTTTACTCACCAACAGAATTAAATGTAAAAAGCAGTAGAGTACACATAAAAATCTTCATTTTTATGGAGACCGTGAACTGATTTTCAAAGAAGATATTTTTGAGCTACAACTGATAAGAGATGCTGTATATTTTAAACTGGTATATGTACCGCAATGATTATATCGCAATACTGATGAAAATTCTATGGCACATTTAGGCGTTGGAAGGGAATTGAGGAGCAATAAAACGTTTCGTAAACCGCATTTTTCTTATCATAAAATAAGTAAACTATGTTTACTTTCAAAAATGTAAGTAGTCATGGAACGAAACACCGACAATAAGATATAAGATTCATTGGCGGATTAATTTTAAAAATATTTTAGAGTTTTATAAATTTTGGAAAAATTATAAAATAATTTAAATCTTAAGAATATTTCATAAAGATGTTAACAAAATGTAGATTTTTGAAGATTTCGAACAAAAAATTTAGAAGCTTTTTAAGAAGTTTGAAAGATTTCAAGAGAATAAAATAATTTTTCTCAGATTCCTGGGATAACTTGAAATTAATTTTTATTTAAAAAAATTAATTTTTGAAGAAAATTTAAAAAGATTTTAAAACATTTGAAAACATTTCTAAAAATACCGAAAACAATCTGGAAGATTTCAAGACAATTTTTTTAGTTTTGAAAGATTTTTCACAAATTGTAAGAAAAATTAGAAATATTTTGAAAGACATCTACAAGTTTAAAAAAGAAAATTTCAACAATTTAAAATTTGAAATGATTTCAAAAAATTGAAAAATGTAGATTTTTTCAGATTTTGAATAAAAAATGTAGTAGCTTCTTAAGAAATTTGAAAGATTTCAAGAGAATAAAAATTTTGTTCTGAAATTACTGGGATAACCCAAAATGTTTTGTTATTTTACAAACTTGATTTTTGAAGAAAACTTAAAAAGATTCTAAATCATTTCAAAAAATTTCTAAAAATATCGAACAAAATCTGAAAGATTTTAAGGCAATTTTTTTAGTTTTGAAAGATTTTTCACAAATTTAAAAAAAAATTTTAAAAATTTAAAAGATATATACAAGTTTTCAAAAATTATAAAAACAATTAAAAATTTGAAATGATTTTAAACAATTGATAAATGTAGATTTTTGAAGATTTCGAATAAAAGATTCAGAAGCTTTTGAAGAATTTTGAAAGATTTCAAAAGAATAAAAATTTGTTTCCAAGATTCCTGGGATAACTTTGAAGAATATTTTATTTAAAAAAATTAATTTTTGAAGATAATTTAAAACGATTCTAAAAAATTTCTAAAAATATCGAAAAAAATCTGGAAGATTTTGAGGCAATTGTTTTAGTTTTGAAAGATTTTTTGCAAATTTTCAGAAAAATTAAAAACATTTTAAAAATTTAAAAGATATATGCAAGTTTTAAAAAATTATAAAAACAATTAAAAATTTGAAATGATTTCAAACTATTGATAAATGTAGATTCTTGAAGATTTTGAATAAAAAATTTAGAAGCTTTTGAAGAATTTTGAAAGATTTCAAAAGAATAAAAATTTGTTTCCAAGATTCCTGGGATAGCTTTGAAGAATTTTTTATTAAAAAAATTAATTGTTGAAGAAAATTTAAAAAGATTCTAAAACATTTCAACAAATTTCTAAAAATATCGAAAAAAATCTGGAAGATTTTGAGGCAATTTTTTTAGTTTTGAAAGATTTTTCCCAAATTTTAAGAAAAATTAGAAATATTCCAAAAGACATCTAAAAGTTAAAAAAAATTTTAACAATTTAAAATTTGAAATGTTTTAAAAAAATTGATAAATGTAGAGTTTTGAAGATTTTGAAGAAAAAATGTTTAAGAATTTTGAAAGATTTCAAGAGAATAAAAATTTTGTTATGAAATTACTGGGATAACTCAAAATGTTTTGTTATTTGAAAAACTTGATTTTTGAAGAAAACTTAAAAAGATTCTAAAACATTTCAAAAAATTTCTTAAAATATCGAAAACAATCTGGAAGATTTTAAGACAATTTTTATAGTTTTAAAAGATTTTTCACAAATTTTAAGAAAAATTGGAAAAATTAAAAAAATTTAAAGATATAAACAAGTTTTTAAAAATTATAAAAACAATTAAAAATTTGAAATGTTTTTAAACAATTGAAAAATCTAAATTTTTGAAGATTTTGAATAAAAAATTTAGAAGTTTTTTAAGAATTTTGAAAGATTTCAAGAGAATAAAAATTTGTTTCCAAGATTCCTGGGATAACTTGGAATAATTTTTTATTTAAAAAAATTAATTTTTGAAGAAAATTTAAAACTATTCTAAAACATTTCAAAAAATTTGTTTAAATATCGAAAAAAATCTGGAAGATTTTGAGGCAATTTTTTTTAGTTTTGAAAGATTTTTCACAAATTTAAGAAATATTTGAAAAGATATGTGCAAGTTTGTAATAAATTTTTTAATCAATTTCAAATTTGAAATGATTTTAAAAAATTGAAAAAACTCGATTTTTGAAGATTTTGAATAAAAAATGTAGTAGCTTTTTAAGAATTTTGAAAGATTTGAAGAGAATACAAATTTTGTTCTAAGATTCCTGGGATAACTTGAAATGATTTTTCTTTTTAAAAACTTGATTTTTGAAGAAAATTTAAAAAGATTCTAAAACATTTCAAAAAATTTCTAAAAATATCGAAAACAATCTGAAAGATTTTATGGCAATTTTTTTAGGTTTGAAAGATTTTTCACAAATTCTAAGAAAAATTGGAAACATTTTAGAAATTCAAATGATGCATACAAGTTTAAAAAATTCTTTCAAACAACTAAAAATTTGAAATGATTTCAAATAATTGAAAAATGTAGATTTTTGAAGATTTTGAATACAAAATTTAGAAGCTTTTTAAGAATTTTGAAAGATTTCAAGAGAATAAAAATTTGTTTCCAAGATTCCTGAGATAACTTTGAATGATTTTTTATTAAAAAAAATTAATTTTTGAAGAAAATTAAAAAAAAAATCTAAAAAATTTCAAAAAATTTCTAAAAATATCGAAAAAAATGTGGAAGATTTCAAGACAATTTTTATACTTTTGAAAGATTTTTCACAAATGTTAAGAAAAATTAGAAACATTTTAAACATTCAAAAGATATATACAAGTTTTTAAAAATTATAAAAACAATTAAAATAAAAACATTTCAAAAAATTTCTAAAAATATCGAAAAAAAATCTGGAAGATTTTGAGGCAATTTTTTTAGTTTTAAAAGGTTTTTCACAAACTTTAAGAAAAATTAGAAACATTTTAAAAATTTGAAAGATATATACAAGTTTTTTAAAATTACAAAAACAAATAAAAATTTGAAATGATTTTAAACAATTGAAAAATCTAAATTTTTGAAGATTTTGAATACAAAATTTAGAAGCTTTTTAAGAATTTTGAAAGATTTCAAGAGATTCCTGGGATAACTTTGAATGATTTTTTATTTAAAAAAATTAATTTTTGAAGAAAATTTAAAAAAAATTCTAAAACATTTCAAAAAATTTATAAAAATATCGAAAAAAATCTGGAAGATTATGAGGCAATTTTTTTAGTTTTGAAAGATTTTTCACAAATTTAAGAAATATTTGAAAAGATATGTACAAGTTTGTAATACATTTTTTAATCAATTTCAAATTTGAAATGATTTCAAACAATTAAAAAATGTAGATTTTTGAAGATTTTGAATAGAAAATTTAGAAGCTTTTTAAGAATTTTGGAAGATTTCAAGAGAATAAAAATTTGTTTCCAAGATTCCTGGGATAACTTTGAATGATTTTTTATTTTCAAAAATTAATTTTTGAAGAAAATTTAAAAAAAATTCTAAAACATTTCAAACAATTTCCAGAAAGAATTCGAATTGTAAAAATATATATATATAGAAGTTTTGCAAAAATTTCAAAAATAATCAAAAATTTGAATAGATTTCAACAAATTGAAAACAAAATGTAGATTTTTTAAGATTTCCAAAAAAGTGCAAAATCTTTTTAAAGACTTTGAAAGGCTTCATGATAATAATAAAAATATTTTCTTAAGATTCCTGGGAAAATTTAAAGTGATTTTTCATTTTTCTAATATTAATTTTAACGGAAAAATTTAAGAGAATTTAAAACCATTAAAAACATTTTCAAAATTTTCAAAAAACAAGCTGGAAGATTTTAAGGCAATGTTAGGAATAATTCGAGTCCGTTTAAAAGGTATTTAGGAATTTCAGAAGTTTTGAAGAGATTGAAAATAATTGAAAACTTTGAAAGATTTCCAAAAATTCATGAAATATTTTTAACTTTATCAAGCTAATTTTTCACAAAATTAATATCTTTTCACACATAAATTTCAAAAAGATGATTTTTAACGTCAATAAAGTAAGGTGAAATATATTATTGTTATAAATTACGGCAAAATTAAAATATTTTTGTAATCACAACGTAACCAATCTTTCAATTCGAAAATTTTTAAATGATTTAATAAATGAACTATGTTTTTAAATATCAGAGAATACTTCGCAATTATTATTTACTCATATTTTCTGAATTTTGTAGTCATAACCTATATATCAATAAATTAATGACGAGGTTCTCTTTAGAAATCTAAAATAATTATAATTAAAGAAAATATTCAATGTAAGTTATAAAACACAATGTATTTATTGCATAAATGTTTGTTATATTTTTAAACATTTGTTTGAAGTTTCAAATCAAATAAATATCTGAATGATTTTTATGGGATCAAACAATGGGTTTGTTTGAGAAAAGTGCATTTCTTTATCTATTAAAATTAAATAAACTTTTTTTGGAATATAAACCAATTTTTATTTGAATTGGAGATCTGGCGTTGATGTTGGCGTTGATTCTACGATCATTCGGAATCGATTCTTGGTTCTAGGGAATCGATTCCAGGAGTCGATTCTTCGTCGGAATCGACAGCGATTCCGATCATAGAGTTAAGAGAAAATAAATTTTTGTTTTCCTAAAGGTTATCTGTGATTGGTTACTGGCGTGTTTCGGTTATTTTATTGGAGGTCTGTTCTGTTGGGTGGATTCCTGCCTTCGTATCGACTTTCTCACTTTTCAAATGGGTCGTCGGATAAGTTTTTCTCTGTCTTCATAAACCCTTTAAAATTTGTAATTTACGCGGGCTTTTTGAGGAGGGGGGAATATTAGAATAGGAATCGATTCCTGCCTTCGATTCCTCGGAATCGACGCACCTGGCGGAATCGAGGAATCAAAGAATCGATTCTCACCGAGCGTTACCCATCCCTAGGCGGATGGTCGGCAGTAACTGGAGGATCTTCGAAGAGTCGAGATGGGTCAGAAAAAAACTGTTGGTTTTCGCTGACCCACCTCTCCCTCCGCTCTAGACTTCCCCTAGCGTCAGATAATACCCGTATTCTGCCAACAATATGCTGCCTGACGGTCAGCAGCTTTGACTTGTTCAGTGTGTGATAACGGATCCGCAGTTCACGCGCAAACTATCGAACCTTGGCGGTAAAACTCCTGCCAGATGTTATGTAGACAATCACTCACTAAATTCGGGACGCGTACCATCTTGCTCAGCCTGTCTTTATGGTGAGTTGATGCATTCGTCTTTTGGTCTTATGATCAGACGTTGGCTTTGTTTCACGGTTTGCATTCGCCAAAGCTCTCGCTGCATTATATACACCACAATTGATAGTCCCGAGGTCGGATTCTTCGAAAAAATCTCCACGAAGCTCGTCATCCAGTTCAGCCGGATCTTTGGGCTTTAAAGAAACCTGGATGTTGATGTTTCTCCGGGTCCTGAAGCATCGCTCTTCCTCTTTGGATGCCTGCCCGTGGGTAGTCTCAGTATCGCCTCTCTTTCTCTGCTTCCGGCTTGTTCTGGCTGTGATACAGTAGGCGCTTTGCTTACATAACCCCTTTTTCGGAGTTGTTCGCCATGGTTTCGCAGGTGCTAACGCGAGAAGTGCGAGAGCTCTGGGTGTTTCTCGCACCACAGAGCCTGCAGTTGTGCCGTGTAACCTTCTCATTCAGGAGCGATACTGGTATCGTAGCACTCGACCCTGCCGGACCGAAATTCGGTTTCTACGTGAAATTTTGCGTTAAAAGGTCACGGAGTAATCGCAATAGTTTTTCTTGCAACATTAAAAACTTTTAAAAAATATAATAATTATCGATAACGTGGGCTGAAGGCGACTTGAAACGCATCGTCGACGGATAACGCCCATTAACTGCTACTGAACGACGATGCGTTTGAAGTCGCCTTCAGCGCACGTCATCGATAAGTATTATATTTTTAAAAAGTTTTTAATGTTGCAAGAAAAACTATTGCAATTACTCGGTGACCTTTTAACTCAAAATTTCACGTAGAATCCGAATACGATGTGGATACTATAAGGAAACGCTGTAGCGTATCCGTTCCGTTCTTTTGGTCCGCCAGGGGAACAGTTCGTCATTGAGTCAATCCGTCCATCCAAAAGTATTAAGATTCCGCTTGGCTGTCCGAGCAGATCGTGATCTGTCTGCCAGCAGCATTTTCTTCCATTAGTGTTTCAGCACAGCGAAGGACGGCTAGGACCTCCGCCTGAAAAACAGTAGCATGTCGCCCAAGTTGGATCCCTATCCTGCTCCTTCTCTTTCAGCCATAGATTCCTGCTCCTGACCCTGCCTCTCCCCTAGAGCCATCCGTATAACAGATTTCCCCTAGGAGGAGCGGGTTACCATTTGCTTTCCATAAATCCCTGCTTGGAATGCAGATGCGAAAAGCTTTGGCAAAGTTGAAGCGTTTTGGTATTTTATCTTGCCTCATCTCTAAAATCGGCAGTGCACTGACGTCACTCGGCAGCCTAGTGTGCTTAGTCCCCCGAATCCATCTATTTACTCTTGCCAGGCAGCCCATCGCGTGTGCCTCTCTAGCAGTTATCGCAACATGTAGGCGTTCTTCACAGAGCATGAATCCTATCGCTGATGTGGGCGTAGTCCTCATTTCTCCAGTAAAACCCCTAAATGCTAGCGTTTGTAATCTTCGCACCTTGTCCTGCATTGTTTTAAGTTCTGCCAGTGGCCAACAGCACCGCATCCCTAATGTGTCTCTCTACCAGTTTCTCCAACGTCTTCAGGATGAAAGACGTTAGGCTGATTAATCGGAAATCTTCTGCACCAGTGTAACCCTAACTCCCAGGTTTGGGAATGAAGGCCACTCTGCCATCCTTCGATGCCGATGGCATGTGTTTGAGGGCTATCTTTGCCCTAAATAATTTCAGCAGAGGAGGGACGAGTAGATCCATGCCTTTTGGTTGAAGCGCTGGATAAATTCCATCCGCCCCTGGTGATTTGAACGGACAAAAGGACCCTACGGCCTATTCCACCTTTTTGCAATCAACGACCTTAGCGGCGAAATTCCAGTCGGCCCTCTCCATCTCTTGGTCCCAGCCTTCCTCCCCTTGTTCGGTTCGGATTCACTGAAAACCCGGGAAGTGAACTTCCATTAGGTCATTCAGCGTTGCTTCTTCGTCTTCGGCAAACTCACCAATATCGAGCCTTATGAGCCCGAGTCGAGCTTCCGGATTCTTCGCCAGGATCCTGTGGAGCCTCGCTGTTTCCGGAATGTCTTTCGATTCATCGCAGAAGCCCCTCCAATCCTCCTGTTTATACTTTCTTATACTTTTATTGTATTCATGCTGCGCCGTCTTATAGATGTGCCAGTCTGAAGGCAATTTAGTTCTATTTTTCCTATTGCACAACATTCTTGTCTTTTTACGGCGTGCTCAATGGTACCATAGTTTGTGAGGAATTCCGCAAGCCTCCATTCGAGTTCCTCTTCATATGAGTACCAAAGTGTGTTTCTGGGGTTCTTGATGATGGAAACCACCGGATTTCCTAGGGCTAATCGAAACACAATATATTTGTGGTCCGAGAGATACTCCTCAACGGAAACTCTACAGCCCATCCTGCTCCTCAGTACACCCGAACATAGAGTCAAATCGAGAACCTTACTCCTGCTTTTAGTCTGGAATGTGGGAGTATCACCCCGATTCAGAATCTCCAGCTATGTGCCCGCTATGTGTTCAATTAAATCTCTCCCTCTGTCATTGATGTTTGTGCCTCCCCACACCGTGTAGCGAGAGTTTGCATCGCAGCCCAACAGCAGAGGAATCTTGTTCTCTTGACAGTGCCGAATTAGAGCCTCCACCTCTCTGGGAGGCGAAGGTCCCTCGGCATCGCCCGGTAAATACGCCGAGGCAATGAACACCTCTAGCCTTTCTCCACTACTTCCACTGAGTCTAACCTTGATAAGGGTGACATCTCTGGAGCAGAACTTAGGCACCAAGATCGCATCCATACCCTTGACGGCTATGCATGACCTTGGCGCCTTTTCTCGTGGCCCTTTATATATGGAGTCACATCCTGACAAGCCACTTATCCTTTCCCTATATTACCAGGGTTCTTGGATTAGGGCAATTCCTGCCTGCATCACTGACAACCGCCGAGGCGCCTTTGCTGTGGTGCAGATTAATCTGCATCATGGGGATTCCCGTTTCAGCCATTGAAAGGATAATTCAGGGCCCCTAGATAGGGTCGGTAGTTCAGAGCCGCAAGGGATACAGAAGTTCGGACCGCTTGTGATAGACTGCCCCCTGAGGAGACTTCCACTACTAGCGGTGGGTTAGAAGAGGGTCCCGGAATGGGTCCCTCATTGTTTTTGTTTTTCGTGTTTCATTTAATTGTCCCACGAGAAGCTAGGGAAATTAAAAACACCGCCTGCAGAGCCCCGCTTGTAGGGAGCGGGTCTACATACTATGGGATTCGACCTAATGTCCTAAAGGCCCCGTTGAAGCACCTCCTTTGAGAACCCTGCCTCTCCGCCTCTACTGAGGGGGGCAGGCCGAGATGTTCAAGGATTTCTTAACCCTGGTACCATTCAGCCCTTGACACGGCGATCACATCGTAGCTTGGGAGCATGAGAACTCGTGCCCTCGATATTCCAGGAGGCTTTGCCATTACCCCCTGGAAGGATCGCTCCTCTTAGTTTAAGTCCCACTGACCAGAGTCCGTCAGTTCCCCAGAGTAGCTACAACTCGCGATGCAGCCTCTCTGGTTCACCTATCCAGATCTATAATCCGCTAAGACCCGTAAGCCCTCCAACCAACTACAAGGTCCCGCGATCCCTAGGGAGAGAAAAATTGCCTGAATCTCGTCCAATTTGTCTCCTTAATCGAGGTATCTATTAATACCATAAAATCAAAACTTTCGACAAATTTTCAGAAGCCCCTAAATTTTTTTCTGACAGTTGCTACATTCGAAGAAAGTACTTTGTACCCCCTGGCTTTCGCTCCTTGATTTTTCCCATCGCCCAAGGTCGTTGGCATTGCTGAAAATATAAATCTTCTATTACTCTTTTCCGTGTCCCTCCAATTTGTCCAAACTTGGCTAACCGTCAGTTTTTGTATCCTATTTTTACTTCCTTTAACGGAAAAAAATACTGAAGAATCAAATCAATAAAACCAAAATATTTTTCAAAAAAGTATTTTGTATTTTTGAAACCGCCAACTGTATCCCCGATTCATGGATTTCCATGTCTGTAGATTAGCTACGTGACATTATGAGAACTTGGCATCCAAGTTTTGGAAAAGTATAAAAATTTGGAAACCAGTTATGATATTGATTCTACTTATTTTTATTTCAATTAGACCAGTTTAATATTTATAATTTTAACGTAAACTGTGAAATCAATCATAAATTTCAAACCTCTGTCAACATTATACCTATTTAATTAGCGCTATATTCAGAATTCCAGGATTTTGATTTCAGCTATATCATATCTTTGCTTTAAGGATTTCAAAATATGATTAATAAATAAGAGACAAAATTTTGGTTGTAAATCCCTATTTTAAAGATTTTCCCAATATCCTTGGTTCCTTTCAAACTATTTTGTGGCTATATCTAATAATTTTCTTTGTATCCACCATTGTTCTCTGGTGAGATTATGATCTATGCTAATATTCTTACCGCCTAATAATTTTTTTCTTTCCATAATCAATTGATTTTCTTCCCAGCTTCCTATTCTTGCTATAGAAGTTTTCTTTTCCCCAATCCGCCTTTACCTCTGTTTTCGTATCAGTACCTTCTATTTGTAGGCCTCTTATCAGTAAATTTTTTTCTTCTCCCTTCTCTCCTGTATTTCAAATGCTCTCTTCATTTCCAAAAAGTATTTTTTATTCCTGTACTCCTAATTTATTTTGTTAACAATTTACTTTTCCGTTCGATTTGATTAATTTCCTTTCGTCATTTTATTTACAATCTACTATAGAGTTCATTTCATATAATCTACGTCTTAAATCTGTTTTTTCTTCTTCCCATTCTTCTGTTTCTTTTCCGAATCTTAATTTAGCTGTCTTTTCTCTTTCTCGCGATTCTCCTTATCTTATCTTACGATTTTTCTCATATTTTCTTTACTGAGTTCAGATATCGATATTTTACAGTTTTTTCCCAATTCCAATCCAATCTTTCAAATTGAAAAGTTGTGAATGTGAATCATAAAAATTAAATTTCAAAAAAAAAAATTTTTTTAAATTAAAAATTATGTCACTTAGAAGTTATACACACTGAAAATTTAGGGATCTTCAATTGCAAATCTTCAAGATAAGGTAAAATCTAGATGCCAATTGTCTTGCCTTTTATTTATTTTAAATTAATTTTAATTCCATTTAGTAATATGAACTGCTGAAAATAAATGGGATTTAGCAACCATTGTTAATTTTACTATATTTTTTAATAATATATGCGAATTCTAATTCCTGCTGGGATATAATCTTATATTAAAATAAAAGCTTAAAATTAAATTGAAATTGTATGATAGCCAATGTAGTTAATTTAATATCTACTTTAATTTATGACTTTTAATTATATTTTAAAGTACTTAAAATTTTAAGCATATATTTTAATTTGATAATTAGGCAATCAAAAGAAGGAATACGTCATAAATGGGCGCAGCGCGCTAATTTCGCTGGTAATATATTTTTTGAAATTAAAAAAAAAGATTGTTATATTTTATATATGCTCAAAAGGAAACATGTTTGCAAATATAAAACTGAAATTATAACAAATGTGCATATTTTTAGAAAGATTTTTCGTTCATCCAATTCAATATATGTTATATAATTTATAGGATCCACTAATAAATATTTGAAATCAATGATATGTACGATTATTAACATTTTATACACAATAAATGTAATGAATGCAAACATGACAAAAATTTCAATGTAAGTATGTTAATCTCAATTGATAACATAAATTGATTATCAATTTCGTTCTACTAACGTTCAAAATAGGCATAGATTAAAAAAAATATCGTTGATCAAGAAAAGAAATGTCAAATTCTTTGTGAATCCTACACGCAGAAAAAAGAAATGTAATATTTACTAATCAAGAAATGTAAAGGGTTTCTTGTAACCGTAACAGCAAAAACTGCTCGTAATGAAGGGGTGAAAATGTCAAAAGCACTTAGCATTTCGTAAATGTCACAGTGAATTTAGAGTGAATTTAACGGTAATCCTTTAGTAAAATAAACCTCTATTCCCTAGTATGAAATACGGTAAGATATGTAAAATCCACTAAACCGAGACTACAATAGTGGTGCAGTGAACATTGCAGAAGGGTCGGTACATGCTACCGATCCGAATAGCTTGTTTAGCCCGCCCTCAAAGTCGCGCGAACCACCGGATGAATTCATGACGCCATCGGCAATGGATGGATTGCATCACCTAAAAAACATTTATTTTTGACATTTCTGTGACAGTAGTCACATTACTCCATATCCCCACTTAGCAATGAAGGGGTTTTATAATGAATAACACAATTTTGGATGGCACATCTTATTCACAGGTCGCGTACAGTTGAGAGTTTATTGGAGCAAGACGTGTTTGCGTTCCGCGACTGTTCCAGCTGACTTGTATGGATATGAGGTAAATTCGAGAACTTTTGTCGTGTGCCGCGATGGCAGGGACGCGTATTTAAAAGCCGTTGCCGACGTCGCCACCTGAGTTACAAGTGGATTTCGGAATTATTTCACAGATCGCAACTCGTGTAATAGTGTAGTGGTTAAGCGAATCGACTTGCGTGCTTAGGTTTATGCGTTCGAATCCCCCCCGTTGCGTGCGAAATTTTAATTGTATTATAAGCGTTGTAACTTACAAATACCGATTAATTATAAGTATATCCGAAAATATATCTCAGAATTAACCGTGTGTTTATTTATTAATTATTTTTTAGCAATATTTTTTTACAATTTATAGAGCCGTCCAAACTATAGTCTGTACCGTTAACATAAGTTAGATCTGTTTATATTATCCGTCAAAGTGACATGATAATTCGTAATTGCAGCATCGAAGAACAGTGCAGAATAGCGACTGGATCGGTAAAATCTACTGATCCGCAGGTCAGCAGCACTTGAAAATCGGTACTGGTAACCATCAATGATAGTCATATTCAGTTGCCTGTAATTGTAACATTTACTGAACTACCGTGTTGTCCATATACGTACTTGGAAGATCAGTAGATTTAACTTGGTTTTCAGTAAAATGGAAGGTTCTTTTTTCTGCGTGTAGATGTCTCATTTTTTATCTCTAAACGTAATAGAAATAAACAAAAGAGTTCCACATTCAACCAAGTACCTAGGTGAATTTTCAACCAGAAATAAGAATATTATTTTATTATTAAAAAAATTCATTCGCAACAAAAAAACGCATCTTCGACGAAATATTTGAATTTTTAACCAGAGACATAGACTTTTTACCAAAGTCTTGAATTTTCAACAAAAAAATTGATTTTTAAGAAAACAGTTCGACTTTCGACCAAAAAAGAATACTTCTCCACGAAAAATTAATTCTTTGATATTTAAACCAAGAAAGATTTGAATTTAAATAAAAACAGTTGAATTTAACCAAAAAATACGAATTTTCAATAAAATAGTTAAAACCATAACCGAAACACATTCATTTTCAACCGAACAGTTTAATTTTTAACCAAAAAAGATGAAATTTCTACCAAAATCGTTAAATTTTCAACAAGTCTTTGATTGACTCTGCCATTAAAACTTTATCATCTGCGTACGCTAACCCACGCACCCTCACTGTCCCGAGATCCACACCTTCTTCGTCGAAGAGGGCCATTCTTAGACACTTGTCCAGGTAAATAATTAATTTTAAAAACATTTTTAAAAATTCTGTCTTTGGCATGAATTTTACATAAAACTGCTACTTTGCATTTTTTGGAACATGTTGACGGCACAATACATGAGTTTAGGGGGGGGGGGGTAATTTAAATATTATTGTGTGCGAATTATTCCTTGAAACTTTTTTATGAGGTGACCAAACTTTACTTTACCACATTTTTTAGTTTTCTATCCTAATATTTTTAAATTATTGAAGTAATGGGAACTGATAACTGAATCCCACTATTTTTGGTTGAATGCTTATTATTCTCTGTTGAAAAGTCTACCATAAAATTTTTGGTTAGGAATACATTTTTTGTTGTTAAAAGTTTTATTATTTGGGTCAAAATTTTTTTTTTCTTAAAGTATTCAAAAATTTTGTTAAAAAGTCACCTTATTGGTTCAAAATTCAATTGTTTGATTGAAAATTCGTCTTTTTGGCTTAAAAATTCGATAACTTGATTACTATTTTTGTTTGTTTTTTTACTCTAATTTTTTTTTGTCAAACGAAAATTCGACTTTTTGACTTAAAAATTCGACAATTTGATAACCATTTTTGGTAATCAAATTGTTCAATTTTTAATTCAAAACCCAAATAATAAAGCTTTCAAACAAAAAAATGAATTCTTGACCAAAAATTTTATAGTAAACTTTTCAACAGAGAATAATGACCTTCCAACCAAAAATAGTTGGATTGTCTTATCAGTTCGCATTACTTTAATAATTTGAAAATATTAGGATAGAAAACTGGCAATTGTAGTTCAAATGTCAAGTTAATTTTTCATTACACAACTCAGTTTAAAAAAAAATGGAAAAAAGATGTACTTCAGATTCACTTATTGTAAAGTAAAGTTGGGTCACCTCTTAGGAAAGGTTCAAGGAATAATTTGCATCCAATAACTTTCAATTCCTCCCCCCCCCCCCCAAAAAAAAAATTCATGCTAAAAACGGTATTTTTGAAAATATTTTCTAAATTAATTATGCACCTGGAAAAGTGTTTAAGAATGGCTCCCTTCGACGAAGAAGGTGTGGATCCCGGGACAGTGAGGGTGCGTGGGTTAGCGTTCGCAGATGATAAAGTTGTTATGGCAGAGTCAATCGAAGACTTGCAAAGAATTTTGAGCAAACTGAATACAAGTATGAAGAACATGGGCCTCAAAAATAACGTAAATGAAACAAAAATGATGGTTTTTGAAGGAAATCATAAATTGTATATTACTAAAGAAATTGGTAAGTTCCACTGGCCTTGCAAACTGCAAAATATATGGCAATTAGGAGAATTTCGCGTAGAAACATATTTTATCAGTGTCAGAAGTTTCGTGTGCATTTTTTCGCTCATGTATATATTTTTGTTTTCGACAAAATTCGACTTAAAATGTTTGAATGTCTGTCAAAATTTGAATAACGCGCCAAAAATTGTTGAAAAAAATGTATTGAATGTATTTTCAAGAGATCTTTAATTTGACCCCAGATTGATTAAAATCCGTCAAAAACAATCCGAGATACACGTAAACAACTGTTAAACCATAGCGTGACCTTGAAAGATCATCTTCAACGTTAACAGGCTGAACATTTCAGGAAAGAGTTTTCTTTTTGTAACGTACACATAGGACCAAGTTCTGTTGGATGAGGCTCAAGGGTTTTTTACTATCCCTTTGTGGCACATATATAATATTGTACAGTTTCATCATCCGAATTTTTCGAGCTAAGCGCTCAGCCCTTAGGCACCTAGGTTGTTATTAACATAACTGAACCGCTCATTACTATTTTTTTCTTCCAAATAACGAAAAACAAAATCGTCTTGGCAGGTGCATGTCAATTCAGCCCAACACTCGACGATACTCGAAATGAGAAAAAAACAGTCTCAGAATGATGAATTTCCCCTAGATTCTCAAAATGGGCCTGCGAGGCTCTTGCAACTCAAAACTACACTAATTTTTGCGTACTTTTGAGAATCGGCGTTTTTCTGTGATTCATTGAAAAATTAACATGAATGGATCTATCATGTCTTGTTCGCTTACTCGTAGTTTCATCAAAAGGGCAAGAAATAAATGCATATGTTTTCAATATATTCGGATCATTTGATTAAATAATATATTTTCCTCGTTACAATTAAAATATTCTTTTTTATTTAAAGTCGGATTAAAATATTAAACGCAGATTTTCTACTATTATTCATAATACTATTACATTGAACAACACCAGCTTCGCCTTACTTCTTGAAGATGATATGGCACTGGTCTGCCTATCAAACCGTTTCCTATATCTCCTCCAGCCCGGGGGTTTCTCACATGTACGTCGCCACTTATCGTATATAATGCACGAGCTACACCTTTATCGTCAATCCGTGCAAATGTGATTCCATCCTTTAGTAGAATAATCATAGGAATTTTGGCTACAGTATGGCCATGGGGACTCGTTAGAAGACCTTTTATATGTTTTTTTCTAGCCTGCTTTGACACGACACCAGTCCAGTCGGTGCAAACTGAAACATTGGGAAAAACTGTCTAATGTAGATAATGTTACGTAGTTATAATGCAGATAATGATAATAATCTTGTATTTATTTGATATGCATACTATGCAACGGAGGGTGAATTGTCAATCGGGTGACCTTGTTTATCCCGTTCAACCACAATCTTAATACTTTCTATAAAGTTTCTGTTTCACGAAGTAAATCAAATTACACTGGAACTTGGAATTATGGCGTCCGAGTTTATGCCCTTCCGAGAACTGCTGGCCTAGGAATGTGGTGATGTGTGAAGCGAGGGAGGCTTGCTCACTGAAGCGTGACAAACAAGCTGGAGGGCCGGACTCTCCGCGCGTTAGTTGCATCAGGTTACCTCATCCGTTCGAATCCAACAGAAATGATTCACGTGCCCCTGCCTGTTTACATTCGGAGTGTCTGGATTTATTTCCAAGGCCACTGCGAGCAATGCGCGAAACTGGTCATAATTCCAGGTTCAAGTGTATGAGGCATTATGTCTGAACTGATTCAATTTTAAAATTCATGTTTTTAGATTCCCTTCACATTTTCAGAGTTTGTTCGTCTATATGATGGTAGTTAACCCACCAATTTATAGACTTTTACTACTATCCCTCCCGGAATATAGGGTTTAAAACTTTCATCCCCAGTGCAGAATGGGTATTTTCAGACGGGCGTTGTCCAACTCGCAGCGGGATACCTGCAGTACAATAATGCGTTCATAATGCTCCTAGGAGTATTATGGGCTCATAATTGTACTGCGCGCATGCGCATTCGCAGTCGAACGTGTGCAATTATGGCCGCATCAAACTAACCTCAAATTTTAGAAGTGATAAACTTGTAAATCATACCTTTGTTACATGAAGTATCGTGTGTACACAATATACTATTAATTTTGCAATTGAGGCCCCGGATGCAATAACCGAGGGGTGCTCGGTTTTGCATTCCTTGCTCGCCATTCGAGATAAAATGACGCGAAAAGCTAGCTGAAACTCCAATTTAAAAAAACACTAGAAAAAATATGAGCTTTTAAAGTATGGAAGATATCTAGAAAGTCTTGAAATATATGAAAAAATGTTGAAATTTCTACATGATTTCCAAGCATTCTGTTTGTCAAACATTTATTACATTGAAATTTCAGAAAATGCGCAGAAATACCTACATTGGATCAAATGTTCCAAAATATTCTCCAATTAATGAAATTCCTTTATATCTTTGAATAAAAATTCCCGAATAATAAACTTTCCGAATAATAAAATTCCCGACAGTTTATGATACTACCAAATTTGATAATTCCCGACAGAAAATTTCCGAATTATGAAATATCCGAACTGGAGACTTTAAATTATTCAAATCCCAACAATAATTTTAGAAACTTCAAACTTTAAAAATAATGTATTATTAAAAATATTTGATTATTGTATTTTTAATCAATTCATAATATTTATAAAAAAAATTTAATTGTATAAATTTGTGAATTTTCTAGATCGGATATTTTATAATTCGGCAATTTTCTGTCGGAAATTTTATTATCCGGAAATGAGAAAAAGTTACGACGAGTTTACTTTAAAAAAGCATTGAATTCCGCTCGTCAAAATTTGCAGTTTATATTTTATTTTGTACAAAGTTGAAATTGCACAAAAAATTTCTACACGAAAATTGTCCTCTTCATTAAGCTCTATAAGGTCATATTTTTTTCAAGTGTTTTTTTTTAAATATGAGTTTCAGATAACTTTTCGTGTCATTTCATCTCGAATGGGGAGCAAGTAATACAAAATCGAGCATCCCGTTGGTTATTGCACTCAGGGCCTCAATTAGTAATTTGGAAAGATTATATTGGAAATCTACGATTTTTGGCAATTCCAACTAGAGTTCTTAAATGCTCAAGAATTTATGTTGAGCAAATTGATCTTTTTGGTTGAAAATGAGATGTTTCTTATTTAGAATTAATTTTTTAAACTGGAAATATAACTTCCATTTTTTCTCGAAAATTTATCTTTTCTGGTAGAGATTTAATCTTCTTGGTTAAAAATTATACTATTTCGTTTAAAATTTACTTTATTTTATTGAAAATTAATTTTTTTACTGAAAATTTAACTATTCTGTTTTTTGTTGAAAATGTATCTGTTTTCGGTGAAAATGTAACTATTTGTTGAAAATCCGTTTTTTTTTGTAAAAGAGTACTCTCATTAGTTGAAATTTCATCTTTTTGTTTAAAAATGAATTTCTTTGGTTGAAAATTAAATTTTTTTTAGTTGAAGATTCATCATTTTAGTTGAAAATTCACTTTAACTATTACATTTTTTGTGGAAAATTTACTTTTCTTAGTAGAAATGTAATTTTTTCGTTCAAAAATTATCTGTTTAGTAGAAAATTTAACTATTCTATTTTTTGTTAAGAATTAATTTTTTCATTGAAAAAAATTGTTTAGTTGAAAATTCGTTTTTTTTTGTCGATAGAAAATTCATCTTTCGGATTGAAAAATCCACTATTTGAACAAAATTTCATATTTTTGGTTGAAAATTCATCATAGTGATTAAAAAATAATTTCTTTGGTTGAAAATTTGTTTCTTTTCAGTTGAAAATTAATTTTTTTAACTGAAGATATAACTATTCCATTTTCGCTTGAAAATTTATATTTTCAGTTGAAAATTAATTAATTTTGCTGGAAACTTTTTTTTTTAAATTTACTTTTCCTACTGCAAATTGAAATATTATATTTTTAGTTTGTATATTTAGCTTTTTTAGTTTAACTATTCTAATCTTGGTTGATAATTGATTTTTTTTAGTTGAAAATTCATAAACTTTGTTGAAAATGATTTTTTTTGTAGAAAATTAATCTTTTGGGTTGAAAATTCAACTAACTATTTGGTTAAACATTCATATTTTTGGTAGAAGATTCATCATTTTAGTTAAATGTTTATTTCTTTGGTTGAAAATTCATCTTTTTGACTTGAAAACACAACTAAAAAGTGTATTAAATTTATTTAGAAACGAAATTTATTTTGCATTGACATTATTAATCTTCTAGGTGTGTGATTGGTTTTATACCTGGAAGAATTTAGAAATTGGGATATTGTAGCAACCCTGAATAAGGCACTGTTTAGTGCAAATAATATATTTTCCATTACTTTGACTTCTTTTATCATTTAAATTTAGCGCCCTTTCCAATTTGAAGCGATGCATTTTCCCGCGAAATTTAAATAATGTAATTATTATTAATAAAAGTAGAAAATACAATTTTTGAATCCTAATTCAAAATGCTCATAAATACTCATTAAATTCTCAAACCACATAAAGGTCAAGCATATTCTCGAGCATATTCTCTCCGAGCACTTAAACTCTTTAGAACACTAATTCCAACATTACTTGCTCTCTGAGTTTTTCTACATTACCGATCAAATTATCGACTGTTACCGCCTCCGCCAAATTTTTCGACATTTGTACGCCGTATATGATGTTGCAAGATTCAATTAATTTTAATACACGTGTATATTAAGAACGTTTATAGAATCAATTTATGATATCAGACGCGTATAACAAAATATTTCACTCATTAAACGATAACTTTCATATAATTCAAGTCTTCAAATATATGTTGCAAGTGCCAAATCTCTGAAAAATATTTTTCCATCTGTTTCAGCCATAACTCTATTTTTATAAATACCCTTCTGACATGTACTTTAAACAAAAATCGCATTAGAGCACTGGCACTATAACCCACGCTCCCCTGTGTATATGTGATATACTGACGAGCCCTTGCGGTGACTACAAAAGTTTGCAAAAAAAAAATATTGATAAACCATAATAATATTATTGCATATTTACCGATAGAATTAACCAGAACAACTAAAACGAAGAGCAGAGTACCAGCGAACCTCATTTTTCTCATAACTACAAGAATATACTCAGAAAATCGTGACCGTATTGTAACTAATGCATTTTTTACAAGTCATTTTATTATACATACTATTTAGAGGGGAGAACCTCATTTTTCGGAGATATTTGTATTTCATCAACCTGCTTCTTCTTTTTCTTTACTTAGAGAATTTAAAATGACTTATACGGTTTGTGACGTTATCAGTTATATTTGCTCTAAGCATCCCAGAGAGTTAAGAATATTGACATATTTACAATGCAACCTTGAAAAAATACTTCATTGTGTTCATATTCATAAAAAACCTGAAAGCACATGAGTATTTGGGGCTGCGCATAAATCTCGTAAACGCTTTCGGGTAGGGCGGGGGGGGGGGGTCAAAGATTTTTCTATATGCTGTCTTACATAAGGTACCTATTTTTTTAAAAAATCATCTTTTTAGGTTGAAGATTCAACTCCTTGGTTGAAAGTAGAACTACTTCATTACAAATTAAAAATGTTGTTGTTGAAGATTCATAATTTTAATAGAAATCTTTTAGGAGGCCTAATACCAGTATTTTGATGTTAGATTCAACAGAGGTCTCTGTTATAGAATCGTTGACAAGTAGATAATCTACTATATCAAAATTAATTTTTATTATGCGAAATTAACTTAAAACGCAAGAAATTAAGTTCTAAAAAATGCACTGCGAACTGGATTTGTGCCAGCAACCAACTCATTACATGTGATACTGGTATTAGGCCTCCAAACAGATTTCTATCATATTAAACCAGT
>CAKNYM010052824.1:292120-341964 GCA_932195095.1 Andricus curvator
AAATCCAGTTCGCAGTGCATTTTTTAGAACTTAATTTCTCGCGTTTTAATTTAATTTCGCATAATAAAAAAAAACGATTCTATAACAGAGACCTCTGTTGAATCTAACATCAAAATACTGGTATTAGGCCTCCAAACAGATTTCTATCATATTAAACCAGTCTAACCGAAACTTTGTTTAAAAAACTTAGTTTAGTTAAAAATTCAACTGTTTGATTGAAAATTTACTTTTTTGTTGAAAATTCATATTTTTGGGTTAAAAATTCAACTATTTGGTAGAAAATTCAACTGCGGTTTGTAGAAAATTCGCTTCTCCATATTGAAAAGTTTTTTTTTTTCAATGAAAATTTAACTATTCTATTTTTGTTGAAAAGTGATCTTTTTTAGATTAAAAATTCAACTATTTGGTTGAAAATTCGTTTTTTTATAGAAAATAAATTTTTTGGTTAAAAATATAACTGTTTGGTTGAAAATCATGTTTTAGTTGAAGATTCAAGTACTTTGTTGAAAATTCGTCTTTTTTGGGTAAATTCAATTGCTTTTCATTAAAATTAAAAATCTTCTTTTGTTAAAATGCCTTGATTGAGAGTTGAACTATTGTCTTGAAAATTCATTTTTTTGGTTGAGGATTCATCATTTTGGTAGAAATCTCCTTGGTTGGAAACGGAAATAATTGGTTGAAGCTCCCCTTTTTGGGGTAGAAAATAATTTTTTTTACTGAAAATTCAACTATATAATTGGAAATTACCTTTCTGGTTAAAACTTCACATTTTTGGGTTGAAAATTTCCTTTTCTAAATGGAACATTTTCTTTCCAATAAAAATTGAACAATTCCATTTTTGGTTGAAAAGCGATCTTTTTTAGACTAAAAATTCAACTATTTGTTCTAAAATTGGTCTTTCTTGGTATACATTTTTTAAACTGCAAATTTAACTATTCTATACTTGGTTACAAAATTTATCTTTGATAGTTGAAAATTCAATATTTGGTTGAAAATTTGTGTATTTGCTCATTGAAGATTAAAATTTTTTTTTGATTGACATATCAACTATTACATTTTTTGTTGAGAATTTTTTCGGTGAAAAATTCATTTTTTTCGTTAAAGATTCATAATTTTAATTGAAATATTAACTCTTTGGTTGAAAAATTACCTATTACGTTGAAAATTAATTTTGTTGTTGTTGAAAACTTATTTTTTAAACTAAAAGTTGCACTAATCCAGTTGAATATTCCATCAATTTAGTTGCTTCATCACTTTGGTTAAAAATTTAACTATTTTGTTGAAAATCCATTTTCTTGACTGAAAATTTAACTATTCTATTTTTTGTTGAAAATTTATCTTTTTCATTTTAATATTAAACTTTTTTGTTTGAAATTGATCTTTTTTGGTTGAAAATGCAAGTGTAGTTGAAAATTCGTTTTTTTTTTTTTTTGGTTGAACATTAATTTTCTTGGTAGAAAATGATCGTTTTGATTGAAAATTTAACTATTTCGTTGAAAATTAACTTTTTATTTGATAATTTTGTTCAAATTCGTCTTTTTTGGTAGTACATTAATCTTCTTGGTGAAAAGTTCATTCTATTGGTTGAAAATTCTACTATTTAGTTAAAAATTAACTTTTTTCGAAATTCTTCTCTTTCTGTGTAAATTTAATTTCTTTTGTATAAAAATGCTACTGTTTGTTTGAAAATTAATCTTCTTTGGTTAAAAGTTCAACTAATTGGTTCAATTTTTTTTTTTTTTGTAACATACACCTCTTTGATTGAAAATTTAACTACATATTTTGTTGAACATTCGTTTTCTTTTCTTGTTTGGTCAAAAAAAAAAAATTTTGTTTGTAACCTTAATCATTTTATTTTCGGTTAAAAATTTATCATTCAGAGGTTAAAAATGTAATTATTTTTTGGAAAATTAATGCATTTTGTTGAAAATTCGAATTTCTTCATTGAATTCAACTGGTTGAAAATTCGTTTTTTTCATAGTAAAGTAATTTTCAACTGGAAATTGAACTATTCCTTTGTTTGTTGAAATTTATTTTTTATTTTAAAATTCAACTATTTGATCGGAATTTCATGTATTTTGTTGGAAATTCATCTTTGTAGGGTAAAAATTCAGATCTTTGGTTACAATTTTTTTGGAAAATTTAACTTTTCCGTTGAAAATTCTTACTTTTTGATTAAAAATTCATCTTTTATGGTAGAAGAGTTAGTTAGCCTCTTGGTTGAAAATAAACTTTTTGGTTAAAAATTCAACTTTTCGTGTTTAAAATGTAAGTGTCATCGAAACAATTCGTCTTCTGGTTAAAAATGCATCTTGTAGGTTGAAAATTTAACTAATTTGTGAAAAATTCAATTGTTTTTTTGAAAATTTAATTATTTTGTTGTGCTGCATAGTTTAATAAAATTTTAGTTGAATCAATAGGGCAAGAAATAAAGGATGTTTTTTATATATTCGGATCATTTGACTGAATTATATATTTTCCTCATTACCATTAAAATATCATTCTTCATCTAAAGTAGGATTGAAATATAAACTGAACCAATGAAATTGTCACTGGTTGAATCAGTCACTGGGAGAACCAGTAAGTGACTCAACTAGAATAGTTACTGAAATATACCAGTGACGCAAAATGATGGATTCAACCAGTGATCATACCAGCAATATAGCGCCAAATGATGGATTCGACCAGTGATCATACCAGTAATATAGCGCCAAATGATGGATTCAACCAGTGATCATACCAGTAATATAGCGCCAAATTATGGATTCAACCAGTGATCATACCAGTAGTATAGCGCTCCACGCGGTCAAGACATGAATCTACAGTCTGTTCGTCCACCCGTGTCGCCGGCGTGTCTGTATTTCGAATAAAAGCGAACCTTATTGTTTGTTTTAGAAATATTTGGCGACTATCTGCAATAAACAAGTGATATCATGCCCTTCGCTTGAAAATGGAGAAACTCCTGGCCACTTGAGTTTAACTTTGAACGACGCGAAACGTTGACGGAATGACGGGCCTTCTCACAGTTAGGCGAAATATATTTTATCCTATTATATTGCAGCCGCCCTTCATTTATTGTTGCGAATTTATTGCTTTTGGAAGATAATGCAAATGTTATTACAGAAGTAATAAATACTAATTGTGATACCTCACCACTTGAGGAACGGCAACGCGCACGACTGACTACTGATGCTGAATAACCACTGAACTCCACTGATTTAACCAGTGACGGGATTCCACTGAGTGAACCAGTGAAATCTCACTGACTGCCATAGACACACTTCTATCTGTTTCATCCAGTGAGATTTCATACACTGGTTCATTTTAAAAGAGTTGAGAAACGCAATAAATGAAACTTTTCATGTAATTTGAATTTTTTGTAATGTTTTCATGCAATGCTTGCAGCCTCCACTTTCTTTTTATTATCCGGGTCGTCCATGGTGTCCGCCTTTGCTTCCTATGAAAAAAGTCCGCAACACCAGCTTTCACTTTTTTTCCTTTGTAGGTACTCTGGCACTGTTCTTCTTATCAAATTTTTTCCTATATCTCCGCCAGCCCGGGGATGTCTCTCACCTATTTCGCCACTTATATATAATCCGCGAGCTATACCACTATTGTCAATCCATGCAAATTTGGTATTATCTTTTATTAGAAGAGTCAAAGGAAGTTTAGCTTCCATATGACCATGGGGACTCGTTAGGAGATTCTTTATATCTCCTTTTTTAGCCTTCTTTGTGCTGACACCAGTCCAGTCAGATTTTTGGCAAACTGAAACATCGGGAAAATTTTTCTTATACAGATAAATCTTGTATTTATTTAAGATGCAAACTATGCAAAGTTTGGTTAATTGTCAATAAGGTCATCTTGCTTACGTTGTTCAACCACAATCGTAATACTTTCTATAGAGTTTCTGTTTCATGAAATAAATCAAATATGGGGAATTATTTCTAAACTGTCCCAATTTTAAAAGTCATGTTTCCAGATTCCCTTTACATTTCCAGAATTTGTTTCTCTGTATGATAGTAGTTTACTCACCAATTTATAGAGTTTCACTATTATGCCTCCTGAACTACAGGCTTTTAAACTGGACATCGAGAATTTCGCAAATTTTACGTTTTTAATGTTTTAAAAGTGAAATTGCTCTGCAATTTTTAATTCATGAATTTGCAATTATTCGTCTGGGAAAGTTTTCTCGTGTGACCCAAATGAACACGAAAAACAAAAATTTTAAGGAAGAAGGTGGAAAGGAGTTTGCGGAGGGGGGAGAGCGGTTGGGCCCCAATGGGCCTAGCTTAACCCGTTTCTTCTAATATGTCTCTCCAGCTAGCCAAACTCAGATGGCGGCTGTTCCCCGGCTCATTCGAGAGCTGAGGGATTTACTGTCCCTCTGAATGAGGCCATGGAGACGAGAGCTTCCAATGATTCTCCCCAAAAAAAGAAAGGCATCAACTCTGAAAAGAAAACTGAAGAGGCAAGCTCAGTTAGCTAGAAGGGCGGCTGCGGGGGCTCGAGCATCGGCAGCAACAACGCTGACAACCAGCACTGAGACCCGAAAGAGAGGGAAGGACTCAGAGGACATTCCACCTAGGGGGTGGGGGAGGCTAAGCTTACAAAGAGGAACAAACCAGCCTGCCGGCCGGCGAACAGGAAGTCGTCGGGGTATGGGTTGACACCTGTCCAGAGGACTATTCCCCTGCTGGTGTGGTGGCGGATACGAACTACCCGGACTCGCTGCTCACTGCGGAGCAGTTTGAGCTCTTCAGGGAGCTCACCTGGAGGGCGTTCAAAAGCGTGTCCCCATATCAGTGGCCAAATTTTACGACCTTTTTCTGCAGGAAAGGGGTTTTCATATTTGTCACAGCCGACCTAGCGGCTAAAGCTTGGCTGCAAAATACAGTTGCCGAAACAAGCCCCTGGGAAGGTGCAGACCTCAAAGTGGGTGGGCTTGAATTGCTCCATGAAATACTGATGGCTACGGCGTGAATCCCATGTAAGCTGGAAAGTTTGTCTGTGGTCTTTCGGCGCTTGGAAGATTTATGCCCTCACAAAATTCATCGTCCGGGCGAATTATTAGGTACAATCGGCCACAGAGAGAGAACACAACGGAAAGTCCTAAACAACTTCAAGTTGTACAGATTCCTGAGTCAGAAACGAGGGCTTTTACGTTCCTCAATAACAGACCCTTCTACATCCTTGGACACGTCAATTTTAGGGTTGCCAGTCAGGTACGAGAGGAACCTCTCAGGGCAGAGGAAGATCGGTGTCAGACCTCAATGACTGCTCCCGGCCTATTACCCAGATTGAATTGAATCAAAGAGAAGGCGCCTTAGCGGTTCTATAGGCGGGCATGGCTGCAAGGCACAAAGGTATCTCACTAATCCAGGAACCTTGGTTAGTTCGAGATACCATAAGGGAATTAGGGGGTGGGGGGCTGGTCTTTTTACAGGGACACCAAGATGGCCAAATCAAGGGTCTACATACTGGCGAATGAATTCAATGTTGTTCCGCTGCTAGAACTATGGTCAAGTAATCTGATGGTGATAGCCACAAATCTTAAAGGAATTGGTTATCTAGTCATGGGTTCGGCCTACTTTACATATGCCAGCGAAACCAACCAACCAACCAGAGGAAGTACCTCTACTGGGGGCATACTTTAAGGTGAGGGGTCTCCCTCTTCTGTTGGGGTACGATGCAAACTCCCACCATACTGTGTGGGGTAGCACGGACATCAACTTACGAGGGAATGATCGATTGGAATATGTAATTAGGACTGATTTAGATATTCTGAACACAGAGAATACTCCAACGTTTCACAACTCGGTCAGGGAACAGAAGAAGTCACTTACAGATAGAGTTCGAATTGGAATCTACCGTACGCATGGGCTCTACGTGGGCCAGAAATTCAAGAAGAACGAACCAGCATTCCACTGAACAAAAAAGTGCACACTCAGAGGTTCCCAGGTCAACTAGAGACTCGGACACCCTGGAGATGGCAGCCAATACTTTCACGGATGCCATCAAACTACTTACGAAAGAAAATGTGGACCCACAAGAGTCCTGAAGGGTGGGAAGACACACTGGTGGAACGGAAAACTCGAAGAGCTTTGCAGGGAAACCAGAGAGGTCCAGACGCACCAGTACTGGAAAAACGGATGAACTATGGACCTCATTTACGACGATGGCGTCTCAGTTCTAACAATAATAATAATGTGGGATGTGGTGACTCCATCGCCCGAGAGTTCCGGCTCTTGCAGTCAGCCACGTTGCACTGGGCTAACTCTTCAATGTAACGAATTATGCGGTTACATCACCAGTATCGCGCAGTGCCACTCACAATAGGCCTTTCTCGGATGGAGGGCATGGTTCAGTTGGGAGTGGTAATAGGACCGAACCGAGGCAACGACCAGGCAATGGCCGCAAACAAACGCGAGAACATCGTTTTAAATGGTCAGAGCAACTCAGGAGGGACATCCTTACCAATTGGCAAAAAAGCTCACCGGCGCGAAGAGGATTCATGCAGAGGTTACATGAACGTTGGGTTAATATGCACCCGGAATATGTTCATAAAAATCCTGAGTATTCAAGAGATCAGGTATCCTTTTCGCGCAAAAACGGATATGAAGCTCTTTATCTAGGAGAGCAACATCCTCCAGCGAACATACCACCCGTTCCAGCAAGACCATGTATGCAGATAGCCGATAATACCAACATGAGAAGTAGGAGAACAAAAATCCACCAAAAATTCTTTCTCAGGATGGACAAATTAGATAAAGCTAATACTGCTCTCCCCCATTTGCTCCTTGAAGATGTTAATCTCTGGAATCTGAACTGTGCAGTTTACGAGAAGGCGGTCACCCTGCTTAGCGGCAGTAGAGGTAACGATACTTTAGTACGTCTGAGTAAGACTAGCGAGCGTATTGCACAGCTTTAGTTTAAAATTAAAACGGCGAGACGGCATGCATCAAATGTTCAGTGCGTGATTAGCTACGTAACATCAAATAAAAAATTCACTCCAAAGTTATGACACTTGTTCGAAACTTAAGGAAAGCAAATCACACGCCGAACAAGTGTAAACTGTTGACCATCAAGCAGCACTAGACGGAAAAAATAAGATCTCTTTCAATAGCGAAAGAGCACCTTGAACGGCGAGTAAAGTGGATTCAGGAAAATTCCACCTTTTCTACGCATCCTTCCCGTCTGTTCAATAAAACGTCATGTGCCGTTAAAAATCCGCCTAGTCGAGAAGAGATTCAAGTCTTCTGGGAGCAAGTATATGGAGATACTTATCAGCTAAATGAAGACGCTTCAGATATATCGCTCTTTCGTAACTTTCGCCAAAGGCGAAGGTTACAAGGTTCAGAGGAAGAATGTCCACTAATTACTGCTGAAGAAGTGAAGAAAGTAATTGCTAGAACTAAGAACATTTCAGCTGCAGAGCCAGATGAAATCAACAACTTTTGGTGGAAGAAGTTCCTTTCTACGCACCAACATCTAGCTCGTAAATTTACTACTTTCTTAAACGGAGAACAACCCATCTCGCAGTGGCAAGTGGAAGGACGCACGGTACTGATCCCTAAGACCGGAGATTTTTCAAGTCTAAAGAACTGCAGGTCCATAGCTTGTTTAAACACCACCTACAAGCTATTCTCTCGCATCCTCAAAGAGAGGATATTAACATCTATCGAGCCGGTATGAAGTGCAATAGTTGAACAACGTGGATGCAAGAGAGGGCTGGCAGGTTGCAGGGAGAACCTGTTAATAGTCAGGTGTATTACCCAGGACTCGATCAGGGATCGACGCAATCTGTCCATGGTTTGGATTGACTACCGTAAGGTATTCGATAACACGAACCATGAGCTACTTATCAAGGTCCTTGAGTGCCTGGAGGGGCATCTAAAAATAGTGAGATGCATAAAAGAGCTCACGCTCTTGTGGCGGACGAAATTTGTCATAACATCTGACAAAAGACAAGTGAATACCAGCTGTATCACATATAAGAGGGGGGCGTCTTCCAAGGAGATTCTCTAAGTCCGATACTCTTCTGCATCTCTCTCTTGCCTTTATCTATTGTATTCCGAGGCAAAAGCTCTGGATACCTATGTGGCCCGCCGAACAGAAGAGAATATAAGGTCCACCACCTTTTATACATGAACGACCTTACACCCTTTGCTTTTTCAAAAGAGGACCTTAACATCCTTGTGGCGGCGGTAAATAGGTATTCTAAAGCGATTGGCATGAGCTTTGGACTGGACAAGTGTGCCTGCGTCCACCTACACCAAGGAAGACTAGAAACTACACCTTCGCGTGACGATTAGGATGTTCAACTCATAGGCAGAAATACCACTGAACATCTTGGTAATGGAGAAATATATACATATCTTGGAATACCGCAAGCGGAAACCCAAAATGTGCGTGCGCTAAAATCGGCCCTTGAAAAAAGGTATCATCAAATTCCCAGAAAAATGTGGGCTTCTGAATTATCTGGGAAAAATAAGATCCAGGCGACCAATATGCTGGCCGTTCCTATACGGATCTACACGTTTGGTGCAGTAAAATGGAACGTCGATGAGTTGAAGCAACTTGAGCGAAGCACACACAAGATGATGGCAATCAATCGATGTCATCATCCTAGATCTTCTGTACGTTGAATATACCTTCGTCGAGATAAAGGAGGTAGAGGCTTGCTAAGCTTGGAGTGTCTTCATCGAAGAACGGTTCTGGCTACAGCCTGCTCAGTTCTAAATAGCACAGATTCTCTTATGTGACTCGTACATCAACATGAAGTCATCAATGCTGCGGCGTTTCTATATCGTGCCGCAGATAGAGCCACAGCTTGGCCTTCCATTTGATTCCAGCGACACTACACATGGCCTAGCATCACTAACAGGTTTTGTGTACAGGAAGCAGGACATTTGATTTTACTAAGAGAACATGCTGGCCAGCCCCTTCATGGTAAATTCTACGGCATTATACGTGGAGAAGAACTATCGATGGGTCTGTCCAACATGTTTGTCAAGTCTGCTGGATTGAGATCGGAGACTGAGGGATTTCTTTTTGCCTGCCAAGACGGCGTTATAGACACCTAAGTTTGCCGCGAGCGCATAATGAATATACCTGTAGGCGATACCAACTGCCGAGCGTGCAAGCAAGAGCCAGAAACACTTGGACACGTTCTCAGTGGATGCTCAAAGTAGGCATGCTACGGGTACATAGAGAGACACAATGCGGCTCTAAAATTGTTATATTACCATCTTAGGAACTTCTCTGGTGTTGATGTATTGCCCGTCTTGCCACACGCCTAGGGGGAAATCGAGTCCGTTGTGGAGAATGATCAGTGTAAGATCTACTGGAATTTCTCATTCTCCACCACTCAACGTATCAGTGCTACGAAGCCTGATATTGTCCTCTAAGATGTGAAGACGAAGATCATTTACGTGATTGAATTCTCAGCACCAGCCGATGTTAATATCACGGCGAAGGAGAAAGAAAAACGGGCCAAATATCAAGTACTTCTTTTCAAGCTGAGCGGGCTGTACCAAGGCTAAAAAGTCCATCTTGTAGTTCTCATAATCGGCTGTCTTGGAGGTATGAAAGCTTCATTTCTTAGCCAACTCAACAAAATCCCAGCTTGCCAGCGTCAGACTCATTCCATCGCGAGCCGGATGCAAAAGGCTGTTCCTCTGGGATCGCTTGATCTGGTCCGTGAACACTGTTCCTCATAACATTCTACAAAAATTGGTAGCTCTAAAAAAAATATCCAGAGGTGAAACTTTCATCTCCAACTGTGTAGTCTGCCGCGTAAGGTCATCCGCGGCTAGAGACCGGACTCCGAGGAACAGTGTTGTATGGAGTCTCTTGCGTAAATTTCCCGCTCTTGCTCACCTTCTGGGAGAGAAGGAGCAGGAGTGGATGTCGTACACGTTCCAGTTGCGTCGGGAATGGTTGCTTTTAGGAACCATGATCGTAGCTTCCGGAGCCTACAACTTCTCATGTATAGGTAAAGATAAATCTTGATAAATCATAGTTCAATCCTAATTGGTTTTAATTCTGTTTTTTGTTTGGAATTCAAATTTTAATATAGGTATATAAAATTACAGATTCAATATCGACTTGAATTTAGGTCTAGTTGTTAATTAAAAAAAAGCTTTTCCTTTCTAAAAAAAACTCACTATATAATTCATGATATATTAAATTGTAGAAATACACGAGAAAAATATATTATATAATAGGATTGTATGACTCCGAAAAAATTGAACAATATTAAAGTTACGAAATTCCCAAGATAACAAGCTCTCTAAGTTTTTTACATTACCGATCAAATTACCGACCTATTATCTAGTACTGCTACCACCTTCACCAAATTTTTCGGCCTTCGTGTGCCACATGTAATGTTGCAAGATTTAATTAATTTTCATATATTTAGAACGTTTATAGAATCAATTCATGATATCAGATGTATTACAAAATACTTTTTCACCTGTTTCCGTTAAAACTGTATTTTCATAAATACTCTTCTGACACGTATTTTAAAACAGACATCGCATTAAAGCACTGACAGCATACCCCACTCACCCCTATGAAATCTATTGGCGACCACTTGGGGTGACAAAAAAAGTTTGCCCAAAAAAATTAAAAACTATAGATAAACCATAATAATATAATTGTATATTTACCAATATAATTATCGAGAACAGCTAAAACGAAGACCAGGGTTCCAACGAATCTCATTTTGTTCTAGCTACAAGAATTTACTCAGAAACTCGTGACCGTAGTGTAACTAATGATTTTTTTACAAGATATTGTATCCTATATATTATTCGGAAGACGATTTGGAGGGGAGAATCTTATTTCTCAGAGATATTTGTATTTCATCAATCTATTTTATTTGTTTCTGTTTCTTTATTTGGAGAATCTAAAATGACTTACGCAGTACGTTACGTTATCAGTTATATTTGCTCCACATATCCCAAAGAGTTAAGAGTATTGACATAGAATACAATGCAACCTTGTAAAATTACTTCATTGTGTTCACATTTATAAAAACCTGAAAGCACATGCATATTTGGGGCCTTTCATAAATTTCCTAAAGGTTTTTGTTTTCTTTTGCTTGAAAGTTCAACGATTTCGCTGCTAATGTAATTGCTTGGTTAAAAATGCATTTGATTCTGGTAGAAAATTGAACTTTTTTGTTGAAAATGCAATATATTTCGACTTGAAATATTAAGAATTTAAAGCGTTTTATGTTACAGAAAATAATGTCTCTCGCTTGAAAGTGCAGAGACACCTGACCACTTGGTTTTAACTTTGAACGACGCGACACGTTGACGGAATGACGGGCCTTCTCACAGTTAGGCGAAATTGATTATATCCTATTCTATTGCAGCCCGCCCCTCATTTATTGTTGTGAATTTATTGTTTCTGAAAGACCAGCTGAGGGACGACAACGCGTACAACTGCCTACTGGCGCTGAGTAACCACTGAAATTGAATGATTAAACACAATCAATGAAATTTTTTATGTAATTTGAATTCTTTGAAATATTTTCATGTACTGCTTCTGTTTTGCTGCCACTCCGTTTTAATACCCGGGTCGTCCATGGTGTCCGCCTTTGCTTCCTATGAAAAAAGTCAGCAACACCAGCTTCCACTTTTTTGTTGTAGGTACTCTGGCACTGGTCTGCCTATCAAATCTTTCCCTATATCTCCTCCAACCTGTTCGTATCTCTGACCTGGCCCACTATTCCTATATAATGCACGAGCTGTACCTTTATCGTCAATCCATGCAAGTATGGTACCATCCAATATTAGAAGAGTCCAAGGAAGTTTAGTTTCCATATGGCCATGGGGACCAGTTAGGAGATTCTTTATACACTAGAGCAGACATGCCCAACTCGGGGAAATTTCCTCCAGGAACACATGTTCCGCATACCCTACTCTTTCTCCTAGAGAGCGGGAGTGGTGGTAGACGCATGCGCGTGGTAGACGCGTATGTCACAGAGGAGAGATTCTCGCAAGCGTTTACCACCACTCCCGCTCTCTAGGAGAAACAGTAGGGGACGCGGAACATGTGTTCCCGGAGGAAATTTTCCCGACTTGGGCATGTCTGCACTAGAGTCCCGCTATAGTAGCCGTCTCGGGGGTACCCTTCATCGGTTCACACTATCTCGGGACTCTCCAAACCGTTCTTCTTCTCTTTCTTTCTTGTGGCTTCTGATATCGCCGAACCGTAAACATCGCAACTCAGCTGACATTACAAACGCCTCCCTCTCTTCCCCTTGGACCAACTTGTCCCTTATCTCGGGTACTACTATAATGGGACTCTAGTGTATCTCCTTTTTTAGCCTTCTTTGAGCTGACACCAATCCAGTTAGATTGTTGGCAAACTGAAACATTGGGGAAAAGTTTCTTGTATAGATAAATCTTGTATTTATTTAATATGCAGACTATTCAAAGGAGGGTCAGTTGTCAATAAGGTCATGTCGTTCATCCCGTTCAACCACAATCTCATTGCTTTCTATCAAGTTTCTGATTCACGAAATAAATGTAATGTGCAGAATGACCGCAGATCAGGGGATACCTAGAAATCAGGGAAGATTTAGGGAATTATTTTGGTCAGGGAAAGTCAGGGATTTAAAACAAAAGTTGCAAAGGTCAGGGAATTTCTGTAAGAAGCACTTTAAGCATTTCTGAAGAAGAATCAGGGCTGCCACACAGTCAGTTTTAGTCAATTTTTTTCTCAAATCACATTGAGGTCACTTTTTAGGGTTTTGTAGCCCCGAGCAGAAACGTTTAGTTTCGATCGGTTGTCCTCCGTCTGTCCGTCGTACTTTTTTTCAAGAAGGGGAAGTGAAGGCAAATGGATGAAATAAGGGGAAATGAGCGGAGGGGACGTAGGTGAAATTAGATGAAATGTGGGGAGGGGAAATGAGGGGAAGAGAATTAGAAGAAATTAAGGATGGGAAGTAGAAAAAGCGAGGGGAAATTAGGGGTGGGGAAGTAGGGGAAGTAAGGGAGAGGAAGTAGGGGAAGTGAGTGTCTGAGAGTGAGTGAGGAGCAGGAGAGGTAATGATTAGAAATGAGGGTGGTTAGGAGAGAGGATTACATGTCTGGGGTAGGAAAGTAGGAGAAGAAGAGGTTTAGCTTGGAAAGCGAAGAAAAGGGGAAGTAGAAAAGGAATAATTTGCACAAGAGGGTAAGCGCGTTAAATAATTTTTTCAATGAAAAGTCTGGCGGAATAAAAACAGACGGAATTTCAAAGGATCTGATATATTTTAAGATATTTTAAAAGATTGCAAACAAATTTTAAAAGATTTAAAGGATTTCGAAATATTTCTAAGAATGTGGAAGATTTTAGAGTATTTTTAAAACTTTCGAAGAATTTTAAAGAGTTTTAAAAAGTTTTAAGAGATTTCAAAGATTTTTAAAAATGTTAGGGTATTCCAAAAGGTTCCAAGGCATTTTCAAGAGATTTTAAAAATTTCAAGGAATTTCCAAGGAATTGAATGATACTGTACCTATAGAATATTAGGCATCAGATTTTCGACAATTTAAATGATTTTAAGGGATTTCAAAATCTCTCAAAGTAATCTAATATATTTTCCAGGATTTTGAGAAATATTATTAGGTTTTACAAGAATTCAGGGATTTTGTAAGATTTTAAAGATCTTCAAATATGTAAAGGTATAACCAAACTTTTTTTTTAATTTCATGGTATTTTTAAATATTCCAAGGAATTTTCAATTGATTTCAATAATTTTTAAGGATTTTGAAGAATTGTAGGGTATTTTTAAAAACTACAAAGAATTTTTAAGAGCTTCAAAAAATATCGAGGGACAATTTAATCTAAGTCCGTTTTAAAAACTTTTTACGAAGTTTCAAAAATAAATAAAAATTATATTGTGTTTTTAACATTCTCAATCTCTAACATAGTCGGGCGCTTGATTTTTTTTAAATTCCTGCATTAGAGTTCTGTCCATATTTGCGATAAAATTTATCATACAATAAAACTATTTACCTCTACAAAATTGATGAGTACTGAAAAATGTTCCTCAAACTCTTTCGTTGTTTTTAAAAAGTTTCAGTAATCCTTTCATTATTTTTACATTTTTTGAGTTATGTGGTTTTAAAAATATATAAAATTTATGAACCTGTGTTTAATAAAATTTCCAATCTCTTCGGGCGCTATTTAAAAGTTTCAATAATCTTTTTTTTATAATTTTTAAGTTATTTGATGTACAAGGTTTCAAGAATGAATAAAATTTAAGAACTTTTATTTTTTCAAATTCTGAATCTATCAAAATCGTGAGTTTTATTTTTTAATACTGCTGCGTCCAAGTTCCGTGTTTTAAAAATCTTTTTTATTATTTTTACATTATTCGATGTACGAGGACAGGTGCGCGAAAAGACATTTTGCGTACTTCATCATTCCCAATTAGTTAAAATAAATTCTTCTAAAATTGTGAAACTTTACTAAATCGTGCTTTGATAAAAGTACTTTATTGAGATGTTTTTAGAAAAAATTAATTATTCAAAAGAAAATAGGGAAATGACTGCGACTTAAAATGGTCAACTTTTTGGCAAACGCGCATACACTTCGATTAAGATGAAATTAAAAATGTACTTAAAATTATATTTATGACATATATTCACCAAAATAATAAAATAAAACCGCTCAAGCGAAGAACAGAGTACGAAGCACCCTCACTGTTTCCAGCTAGGGGAAACTGATTTATGGAATAATTCGTGATTGCAACGCAACTACCGAAAGTTCTACAAAATATTTCAAAACAACCCTGTCTCATTCTACCTTCTGAATTATTCCGATAAAATTAAGTATGTAATAAAACTATATACCTCTAAAAACTATATGCGTACTGAACAATTTTCCTGAATCTCTTCCAGTGGCATTGAAAATTCTAATAATCTTTTTATTATTTTCACAACGTTGGAGGCCGGTCAGTCGCTGGCTGAACTTCCCTTTACTTATTTTAATGACTTGGAAAAAAATAACTTTTCACTATAAGTGTATTCAACTGATCAGCGCCAAACCTAGACCAGAATAGATTGTTCAGGTGATAAAAAAAGTCTTGTTGTGATAGTGTAAATTTCTTATTTTCTAAAATTTTAGACACCCTGTAATTTTTTTTTAAATATGTCTAAAAAACTGTGCTGATTGAACTTGGAACTTTTTTTTTTGTTTCTGGATAGCTGATCAGCGACAGTCCTGGGTCATATCAGATCTTCCAGAGCGAACTTAGAATTTTTTTTTCTTGGCTAGCTAATCAGTGCCAAACCCGGACCACACCAGAACGTCAAAGTGACAAGAAATTAATTCTCATTTGACAGTGCGATAGTGTGTTCCTCTTCCTTTTCCTATTTCACTTCCTCTTCTTCCTTTTCCTCGTTGAAGAGGAAGAAGAAGCAGAAGGAGTGCCAGATCATTTTCGAAGCTGGTGTTACGGATGCGGTCATCAGGTTCATGACATGAGTTTCCTCATAATGTTATTGCGCTGATTCGAACCTATGAGTTCAACTTTCCTAAGCTTTATTCACGAACGGAACACTGAGCTCTCTGCACAGAGCTTTCATCTCTTTGAGCTGGTTGTGAAACCGGATGAGAAGACTGTGCGAGCAATCGGACGGTTTTTCGCAAATTATCACAGAATCATTTGAGATCTCTATAATTTTTCCATTCTTTTCAGCAGTCAACTGGAGGGAGCGCTGTGTGTCCCTCTACACATCAATCGTCCACGAAAACCCTGTAATTAATTTTCAGTCTGCCCACAAGGTCTTGCCAAAGAAATCCAAGATAAATCTGAGGAACCAACTGTTTTGCCGCCGAGAACGCTGCAGAATTGGCAATTGTACGCCTTTATGTGAAGGGATCCAATTAAGGGTTATTATTATGCCCCTCTGTGCAGCCCGTTAGCACAAAGCACCTATTCTGTAAACTAGATACAGGATTTTAGTGTTTCGCAATCTGTTTCTGTTACTGGTCACGGCAGCCAGAGAATCCGTGAAAACAGCTACCTTCTTGATATTTTGATTTTTACTGAATTTTATGGCTTGCACGATCTCGAACAACCCGACCGTACTACGAGAAACGCCCGGTTTAATAGGGATTCTTTACTTAATCTGAGGACTAGTACTGGCAAACGCGCAGCCAGCTTTATATGAGTCGGAAACCGATCTGTTTGTAGAAATATAACAGCCATCGGGATAAACCTTCTTCACTTTCTTCCAGAATTCTGTTTTAGGGTCCACGCTACCCACTAGATTCAGCCCGAAGACCGGGTCACAAGGGATTTAAAAATTCATCTTAACCGACTCCAAGTCAAAGTAACTCGGCCTGACCGTTCTTTTAACTCTCTTCATAGTCGGCAGCATGCAGAAGAAGGTTCCAAGCCAAAAAAGTATGTGCTTATATGGAATTCGGCCCTTACGCACCTATTTGCCAACAGCCTTAATTTGGGGATAATGGGACAGTCTCACTACGCAAAATTTCTAATCAAGAAATGCTCATCCAGAAGTCTCCTTCTATTTCTCAAGGTGGGTGCGTTTGCTTCCGAAAGCAGTATTTCAATGGACGTCGTTTTGATAGAGTCCAGTGCGAGACTCAGGGTCGCGTTCCTGACATACTCCAATTTCCTAAGAAGCGTTTTACTGTTGCTGTAGAGGCCTTCACTGCAATTTCATCGATGTGTGCTTTCCATGTGAGCCTACGATCCAGGGTTAACCCCAAATACTTGAGGATCGTCTGACATTCAAAACCCCTACCGTTGAAGTACAAGGACATGTCCCCCGCATGGATCCTTTTCATACATGACGAGTCTTAAAAAGGGTGGTAAAAGATTACTGCTTTTATCAATATAGATATCAAATAAAATCGAAAACAATACCGATCCCTGCGGAACTCAGACCCTGCAAAAAAGCGAGACAGAGTCGAAGCTTCTGGAGGGAAATCACACTGTCCTGAGCCATATCATGTGGTCTACAAAGTTGATGATTCGACTGGATAGGCCAAGCTCCTGCATATCTTCCAAGAGGATATCCGGCCTAACGCAATTGAATGCGCCCTTGATGTCTAACGAGAAGGCAAGCAGAATTTCGCGTTTCCCAAAGACATCCGCTATGTCGTGGACAAGCACCTCAACGCAATTCAGGTCATTCTGAAGCCGATGTGAAAAACGGGTATAATCCTCCATATCTTCACCCTATACTCAAGCCTAAGCTGGACGAACCTCTCAAACAACTTACCGATAGCCAATGTCAATGAGATGGGTCTGTATTTTCCTCCCCATGGCTTATTGGTGTTGTTGTTCGTCCCTAAATTTCTGTTTGACAGAGAACGGAATAAACCCCAGATTCTGGTCGAGCTCTGAGAAGGGCTTAAGGACTGGCAGAATGTCCTAACCTCTTTTTACGCCTCGTAAGATCCATTTAATTTCATCATTAATGCGGGAAAATGCGAAAAAGTTCTGGTCTGCTTAGTCTGCTAAGTACGTTTTGAGGGCCTTCCCTCATCGCGAAGAAACCTGAGCGCACTCGAGATTCCACCGTATAAGGAATTTTCTATTTGCGGGAAAGTTACCCGCCCCCTTCGTGGTTCCGTTGGTTACCAGAAACTCTTATATTAAATCTAAGAACTCTTCATAAAGTTCGCCAACCGAGGAGGCTGGAGGGGCTAGCTTATCGGCCAATGCAGGAATATCCCCATTCAAGGCACGACTAAAGGGTGTCCAATCCAACCTAGAGACTTAAAATAACTGGATAGTGCTCAGAACGAAATATGTTCCCATTACCTCAATTGTGCTCGTCAAGATTATCTCTCTGATCGAGAAGATGAGATTTTGGGTAATTACGGTCTAGACTCATTCCATCGCGAGCCGGATGCAAAAGGCTGTTCCTCTGGGATAACTTCATCTGGTCCGTCAACACTATTATATATAAATATATAATATTATATATATAATATATAATATAAAATATATAAAATTAGAAGAACAAATTCAGAACTAAAAAGTTTTAGTAATCTTTTGTTGAACACGAACGAAGAAATACTTTCGTGGAAAGAGATTCATTATTAGGGATCAGAACCTTTGCACGGGCAGCCTTGGAAAGTGCTGTTCACCCATTGTTTCTCTTTCTGAAGCCCCAGGCGGGGTGATGGGCGGGAAAATCTCGCATCCGGAGGTATATATATGGACACTATGGCAATTTTCCTATCATTGGTTAAAATAGAAGTTCCTGCGATGCCAATCATATGGTCCCAGGGGCTTGAAAGATCCAAGATGTTACAGAAGATATTCCTTCTAACCACAATGAAAGTTCTCTCACCCACTCTATCTTGTCGGCCACTTATAAATGTGAGGTAATTCCGCATTCTATAACCGTAGTCTTTCTGTAAACAGGTTTCTGTGACATACAGGATGTCAAGATTTTGTTTGACCAAAAAACCCTCAACTTCATATTGCTTACTAGCGAGACTCCGGGCATTCAAAAGCGCCAATCTAAGCTTTCCATGTCTGAGGTCCACTAATAGTTCCTGGTTTGAATCCTGTAAGCGCGGAGGTATCCTGCAACTCCTATCGCGAAGCGATCAAACCGATTTATAAAACTAACCAGAGAAGTAGACGCGAACTTCAAACCTCAAAGGTAACTAACTAATGACATTAAGTCCAGTCACTGGACAGTAAACATTAATCAAACACCATTCAGTGAACGAAACTAAACTAAAAAATAGAAACAAAGTAAACTAATTCTAGCTGTAGCTTTCCCAGACTAATCTAACTTAAAGAATAACATTTCAGTTTCTGGCTAGTTAGATATCACGGGTTGCATTGGATACGGCAATGGCATATCAAGGGTTGTCTGCTCCGTCTTTGGACGAGTAGCATTCGGAACTGATATTCGGTGTAACGATGGGGGTGATAATCATATCGTTATTGTTACCATTAAACAGTAAGATCTAACAGCGTCCCATGCCCGTGGCGATATACTGGCAGGCAATTCATCATTTGGGGACTGCCGTTCGGCCATCTCAAAAGATCCTGTAAGATATATTTTTGATATTATCCAAACCAGCTCCTGCTTCCGCAAAGCCCAAATTATTCTTGTACTTAGATTTAAGAATCTCAGCCTCGAAGAGTCAATTTGGGCATTCACGCGAGGATGCAGAGTGAGGTCCCCTACAATTAACGCACCTGGCTGAGGAGTCTAGGTTAGGACAAGTATTTGTAGCGTGGTCTCTGACACAAAATTCGTACCTAGCGTGCATACTATGACGTTGAGATCGGATGTGCCGGAAACTCTGGCAGTGAAAAAATCTTTTCTTTGTAGGGAATGGAGGAAACAATTTGAACTCCTAATTGGATATGGTTATATGGCGAGGGAGCTGGCTAACCGCGAACGAGAATTCAACCACGTCCGTTGGCTGATCATCTTTCCCGATCCTCCTACTGTAGTCCCTGACGAGATTAAAATCTTCAACATTCATGTTATCAAAAAATCACTTTATACAATCAACAGGGTCTGCATTTCTTATGTAGCATCTCCTGTACACCGTGTCAGGTGCAATATAAAAGGGGTATCCCACTGAGATGAGATCCTCATTTGATAACAGGAGATCAGCATCCTGATATAGATCGCAGAAGATCTGTCCTTGGTTCTTTCCGCTGTCCCTTGCTTGGTACCTGTCTCCTATGATGGCCCGCAGTATGTAGTTTTTTGTTGAATCTATAAAAACGATGAAAGGCGGGGGTAATCACTAAAGTATTTAACAACCCGCGGGGGAGGAGGATCGTTCCTAACCCAGCCGTATCCTTCGGGTTGTAGCACTCCTAGGTCGTTCCCAAATGTAACAATCGAGTTGGAATTAATTGTTTAAGGATCCAGATGCGGAGCATTCGTAGTTAAATAAGGAATTGTCGCATGTTCTTTCGATTGAGAGAACAGGGAGGTAAGATCAACGTGCCGCTCTGATTGAGCCACTCTGGTTGTACTTGTATAAATCATTGGATGTAGATGGATTGATTTTGATCGGGCCTTTTTGAGATCCTGGCTTTCTAAGTATAAGCTATTCGAAAGCAATTCCGAATCGTGGAGCCGCTTACCTTTGGCAGCTACATTCGTGGGGGTACCAAGAAGAAAACTACTCGCAACGAACTCTGATTCGAGGTTTGCAGCATTCATGGTCATGTAGCTTCCAGAAATGGAACGCGACCTATCAGCTCTGAGGACCAGAGTATTATGTCCCAGCATAGTGGAATAAAAAACTGATGTTGGAGAAACCGAGGGGATAGATAATGAAGGTCCTACCTGGTCCGTCGTGTCGAAAAAGGAGTGGGAGTGGGGGCTTAAGTAAGTTTTAGCCGACTCTCCAAGGGGAATCACTGAGGCGGGAGATTTTAAAATATGTGCCGCAATGACTGAAGTGAGTCCGTTACCTGGACCGACCTGGACCTCCTGCTCTGAATATCGCGAGCCCAGGCGGGAGGCAGCGCCTCTCGTGGTGTTAACAATCCCATCTCGCAATGAGTCTGTTCATGGATAAGACTTCCCCGGTTTGGGGGAACCTCCCTATTTATTCTTAGCGATAGCGGGTCGTTTCTTCCAGAATAAACGTTTTGGACCCCATCACCCAAGCACCGTCCGGAGCCCCCAGCAAGATCAATGAGGGCATCTTCATTATCGTTATATCCGGGGAACCTATTGCACTCATTAGATCCCGTGTCGATTCACCAGCAATCTAGAAGAAAGAAACTCGTAAATATGGAATATAGGAACAACAAGTGTATGCTAATCTGGAATACGACCAATATAGGGGTGCATATTCGCAACTTGTATCAATTTGTATCAGAAGGACTGAATGGGACTAACCCATGTAGACAAGATTGCCCTGACTAGATAAACGTGCCTGCATTTATGCGGCCGCATTATTACTAGAACCTTCTAATACAAGAGGGATAACATGCGAGAGAAAAACTGTGCGATCATCATCATTTTTGTGCCACTACTACGTACGAAGCGAAACAAAAAGGTAAAAGGAAGGCAAGCAACTTTTGAAAATGGTCTAAAATCAATTAATCTGGGAGGGATTTCGTAATCAACTACAGTCGAACTTGGAATTGAGCCCGGTTTTGGTGTTCTGTCCTTCGGCTTAGATCCAGGCCCTCCGAACGTAAACGCTACTAAAGTCACATCCTTCCCTTTCGGCCCCGCGGCTCCTCTCATCTGAAACCGTCCCGCGGCGTCTGTTCTCGGAAGGCTTCAATCCAGTGTTTTCTTATCCAAGTTCGACTATAAGTTTACATTAAATCATTTAAGGTTACAATTCACCTTATTAAAAATATAATAAGCAGTTAGGGAGAAATCGGGTTAAATAGTTATTTGGGAAAGATAGAAACCAGATAAAGTTGATTGGATATTGTATATATGGAAAAGTGTGTTTATGTTTGAATTTGAAGGTTAGGATAGGATGTGTCAAGGAGAGATTATACCTGTATGTTTGAGTGTGAGCAGTCAAAATCTGCTCGAGCCGTGGACATTTCCTCTCAATCAATGTGTGTGCGTGAAGCATCCCAATTAGTGATGGAAATTGTGGAAAAGGATTTCCTTTCCGCTGAAGAAAAAAAAAATTCTTCCAAACCTCTTAATTCACTGCCTTCCTCCAGATCGGCTCATCAATCTTGCTCCCAGTTACACATACGAGATCTTGAAACCACAGTTACGAGGTCTACACAGGAAAGTATTCGACCTTGTGCTCTAACTTTGTACCTGGTTGTGCTATTGTCAAAGACAGGTATTTACCATTTAGGGGGGACCTCTTTGAGGCCCTCTACTAAGTGACACGGACCTGTAAATCTTTAATAGACTAGTGTACGCAGTTGCGTAAACGTCTGACGACGTACGCTTCGCCTTTCAGGATGACGGGACGCACCAAACAAAGAATTCAGAACTAAAAAGTTTTAGTAATCTTTTATTGAACACGAGCGAAGAAATACTTTCGTTTGTCAAAAAAATATTGACTATAAGTAACTCAATTTTTTATATGAAATCATTTTTAATACATATAATGATTTGGATCAATCCTATTTTTCGAAATCGAATTTATTATATACTTTGAATTCCAGAACGTTAATTTTTCCGTAATTTACATATATTTTAAATTAAACTATTTCATTCTTAAAATAAAGGGTCAGGTTTTCGACTAATATAACAATACTATAATTTCAAATCAATAATGATAAATTTATATATTTCATCCAAATTCAAATACAACTTGTACAACCTTAAAAGAAATAATTGTACCGTAAACCATTTCTTTTAATAAGAACGTAAGAGATTTCCCTCCAATAGCTTCAAATATAATATTACATTACTAAATATTGAACCCACCAATAATACATTTTATCAAAACAATATTAAATTATTATATCTTCTTCATCAGTCTGCAATAACCAATTTCAATATTTTTTATTTCTTTTCAATAAACATTTGCATAACATAGTTAACAAATTTCGAGTCATTCCTTTTCCTACTTTTTTATAAGCTTTTGCTTTAAAGCTAAACATGTTCTACATTGCTAAAGAATTTGTTCGATAACAGAAATAACTATTAAAATTAAAACCCTGCAAAGTCAATTGGTAGTATCGCTGGAAATTTGAGTACTAGACGAGTCATTACCTTCTGTTTTATTCCTCATCTTAACTTTCAATTTGGAAGACTTCTTGGACTTCGTCTGCTCGACTTTCAGGCATTGCTTTCTATTTTTCGTGAAAGTTCCTTTCGCTTTTTGTTTGTTGCACAAATAAAGCGTTCTCGACGATGCTTTCGTCTTTTTATCCGAAATATTCGCCGTTGGCGATTCTCCAATTTCAGGACGAGTCCTTATCAACTTTGGAGAAACAACTTTCAATCTTTTCGAACCTTGTTTTACAATCGCTGTTACTTCCACACTCATATTTTGTTTTTGATGATTACTTGGAGTCGTGTTTTTAATAATTGGTTTTCGTCTCTTTGTTTTAACTACAGTGCATTTTTCTTCCAAACAATTGGCTTCCACCGCTGGACGAAACTCAGCAGTCTTTGAAAATTTCTTTTTAACTCTCAATTGAGTCTTGTATTGAATCTTAGAAAGCAAAGAACTACTTTGACCAGCAGATTTTTGGTTGGATGAATTCTGAGTTTTTGGTTGCTTGCGATTTATAATCTGCCTCGGTTTTTTGTTGCTCTTGATTTTTTTAATCGCTGAATACAAAGACGTAGTTCTTCTAACCATGCATGGCTTTTTTACGATACTAGTTTCGCTTTTTGCTGATTGTGAGCCGGTTGCAATCTCCAGCGAAGCAGAATTGGATTTTATTTCAACTTTTTCAACTTTTTCTGCTTTTCCTGCTGGAATATTCTCTTGTGAACATTCTCTTATACTTGTTCCACTTATTCCACTGTTATCCTGTGGATAAAATGAGGCATGAAAACTTTTTTAAAAAAGATCGATATCCTATCTACAACTCCTTCAGGGTTGCTACAAAATCCCAATTTCGAAATTCCCTCATTTTTCCCTGACCAATTTTTCATTTTCCCTGAACGTTATACATTTTTTTTAGGTATAAAAAAACCTTATACCTAAGAGATCAATGATATTAATGCAAAAATGGTTTGTTTCTAAATTTATCGTGAAAACTTTTAGTGACAAAGTTATACAGAATTTTATAACGAGTCATCCACAAATTACGTAAGACGATTTGGGAGGAGGGGAGGTTTCATAAAATCTTACTATTTCATATCATAAACCTTTACTAAAAAAATAATTAAATCCAAATATATAATGCATTTTTATCTGAAGAGTTTATTTTTCAACCAAAAAGATGAATTTTTAACAAAGGAGATTAATTTTCTACCAAGAAAGACGAATTTTCAACAAAATAGATGAATTTTCAACTAAAAAAGATCAATTTTAAGTTCAAAAAATGCTGGACCATAAAAAAAGAATTTAAAACAAAATAGTTCAATTTTTAACCAAAGAGATGAATTTTCAACCGAGAGGAGAATATTTCTAACAAAGAGACAAATTTTTCACCAAAATATTTTTCAACCCAAAAATATGAATTCTTAACAAAAAAATTGATTTCCAACGAATCTGTGGAATTTTAAAGCCAGAAAAACGAATTTTCTAAAAATAAATTAAATTTTTAATCCAAAAATATGAATCTTTTACAAAAATAATTGAATTTTCAACACAGAAAGACGAGTTTTTAAGCAAAAATGAAATATTTACATTTTCAGTTAAAAAAGGTAACTTTCAACAACAAAAAAACGAATTTTCAAACAAAGAAATCAACTTTGAACTAAAATGATGAATCTTCAACTAAAAAAATGAATTTGTAACAAAAAATAAATGAAATTTCAACTGATGATATTACTTTTCTTTTAAAGAAGACGAATTTTTAACAAAGTATACGAATTTTCAATCAAAAATACATTTTAAACCAAGAAGTTTATTATTTTTCCAAAAAGATGCATTTTTAACAAAATAAATGAATTTTCAACAAAAAAGATAAATTTTCAACCAAAAATGAAAAAGTTACATTTTCAGTTGAAAAATTAATTTTTAACTGAAGAAACACGAATTTTCAATAAAATAGTTACATTTTCTACCAAAGAAATAAATTCCTAACCGAAAAGAATGTCCAAGCAAAAATGAAATAGTTACATTTTCAGTTTAAAAAATTAATTTTTAACCAAAAGAAAAGGATTTTCAGCGAAAAAAATGAACTTTTAACTAAAATTATGAATCTTGAACCAAAAAAATGAAATTTTTACTAAATAATTGACTTTTCAAAAAATTTTCAAGAAAATACATGAATTTTCAACTAAAAAAATCAATTTTGTAGCAAGAATAAAATAGTAAAATTAATTTAAAAGATAAAATTGCAACCCTTAAATACGAATTTTGGAACCAATGAGATTACTTTTCTAGCAAAAAGACGATTTTTTAACAAAATACATGATTTTTCAACCAAAAGATAAATTTCCAACCAAAAATTAATTTCCGACCAAAAAGGATGAATTTAAAAAAAAAATACATGAATTTTCAACAAAATAGTTGAATTTTCAGCTATACATGCAACAGTTTAATTTTCAGTTGAAAAAATTCATAAAAAATAAAAGAATTTTCAACCAAATAGTTAAATTTGCAACAAAAAACGTCAATTTTCAACTAAAATGATTAATCACCCAAAAAAATGCATTTTTAACAAATTAGTTCCACTTACAACTAAGTAGTTAAATTTTTGCCAAAAAAAAAAGAATTCCTAAAGAAAATAGTTCTTAATGCACTAAAAAAATATTTTAATTTTAAACCAAAAACAGTTGCATTCAACCAAAAAGAAGAATTTTTAAAAAAAGAATTAAATTTTCAAACCGTGAATATTAATTTTCTACTAAAGATACAATTTTCAAAAAATAGTTTAATTTTTAATCAATAAGATTAATTTCCAAATGAAATTATGAATTTTCAAACAGAAAAATGAATTTTTAACAAAGTAGTTAAATTTCAACAAAAAAGATCAATTTTCAATTAAAATTATGAATCAGCAACCAAAAAAGATGAATTCTCAACCACAAATGTAATAGTTGATATGTCAATAAAAAAGAAATAATAATAATTTGAAACTAAAAACAGTTAAATTCAACAAAAAAATAATTTTTAGCAAAAAAGTCGAATTTTCAAACCAAGAATATGAATTTTCAACAAAAAAGTCAATTTAAAACGAAATAGTTGAATTTTTTATAAAAATTATTGGGTTTTTAACCCAAAAAGACGAATTTTCAATTAAAAAATAACTTTTCAATAAAATTGTTGAATTTTCAACAAAATGATGAAATTTTGCATCACAAGATGAATTCTCAACCAAAAAAATTGAGGGGCTGGATCGAGAAACTCGCCCAGCGCTTGAGATCGGGTAAAAAAAAAGTATTGTCCAAACGTCTGGGTGGACGGACATTTAAAAAGTCAAAAAATTAATTTTTCAAAAATATGAGCTTGTAGATAATGACGAGACGAAACTTTTTTCTATTTTCTGTTTTCTGATCCGATGATTTTTTTTTATAATAAGCTTAATAAACTGAAAAAAATGTGTCCCCAAATTCACTGAGTTTTTAAGAAATAAATGGTCGTAAGTTGGGCAAATATTATTGAAACAACTTCCAGTGAGAAATTTGTTCCTTACTATTAAAGGAAGATTTGTGGAAATTTTCAGATCGATTCATTGAAAATTGGCGAAAATATGCATTTTATTTATTTATTTACAATTAAATAAAAATTAATAAGACTGAATCCATGTTTTGCTTCGTTTAATAAAAAAAACAATTTTTCTTTAAACTCATATAACTTTTGCCAGAAAATTTATAAAATGTTCAAAATTAATGGCGGCAGTATTTCTGAAAATATTAATAGTCGAAAAAGTTGTACAAAAAGTTTTTCTACTCATTTATGATATCTTGCACCATTTCCGAGAAAAATAAACAAATTCAATTTTCATAAAGAAAAAAATTCCCCTGACCACAAAAATGGCTTAGCCCGCATAAAACTAGAATATTCTTTGTTATATAAACAAAAATTGTAAAAAATATTTTCAAACATAAAAAATGTGGGGTATGTCCCCTTTCAGAGAAATTTCCCATATGTTTCTAGTCATTCAACTTGCTTTTTAAATTTTATGTATAAATAAACAATTGAAATTCGAAAATGTCTTTATTCATTTTTTCTATCAGTCTGTGAATTCTGTGAATCTAAATGTGCATAGAGACATTAAAATAGTTTTTAGTTTTATGCAGGCCAAACCATTTTTGTGGTCAAAAGAATTTTTTTGTTTATGAAAATTGAATTTTTTTATTTTTCTCGGAAATGGATCAAGATATAATAAATGGGTAGAAGAACTTTTTGTACAACTTTTTTAACTGTGCAAACTATTTACTTAACGTTTTTTCGTATCTGATGTTGTTTGCAAGAAAAATGCAAAAATTAGATTTTGTGAAAAAAAATTCTCCTGCATTTTGTTAGTTTCGAACATTTTCTACATTTTCTGGCGGATTTCAAAAGAAGGCGATAAACTCTATCCAGAATCTGGAAAGAAATCATAAATATCTCAATTAGGTGGAAAGTTATGAGTTTAAAGAAAAAATTGGTTTTGTTTTTTAAAAAAAAGCAAAAAATTGAAATACGCAAAACTTGGTGAAATTTTTTTTTCACAAATCGCACATTATTAACACATTTTATTTTCTGAATCTAATTCCATTTGGGTTCCACGCTTATTTAATTAGGAGAATTTATAAGTATGACCGTTCCCTATAAGTTTATAAAATCTTAGCATGATTTTGTGGAGGGGCGGGGGGGGGGGGCAGATTTCAGAAAAACGCCCTGCGCAATTTGTGGATGACCCCTAAACTTCAACTTCAGTTCATCAAAAATTCCCTGACTCTTTCAGGTTTTCCGTGACTTCCCCTGATCATTTTTCAATTCCCTGACTTTCCAGAATTTTCTGACTTGTAGCAACCCTGTCTTTTCATTGAATTTATTCATTTAAGCTGTAATTAGAAAGCTTCTATATATGAGAGAGAGATTAAAGTGTGTGAATGACTAGACTAACATTTAAAACAGTGTTACACTTTTTAGGAAAATGTGCGAGAGACAAACGTGATTGTTAGAGAGGGGATTAGAGCCACTGTAAAGTTAGCTAACAAGCGCAGCTCGGCTCTCATGCGGTGAACCGTCGGCCCGGCAGGGAGGGAGGCACGCAGGAACGGGGAGCAAGACGTGTAGGCGCGGGACGTTTAGGTACGAGACGTTTAGGCGCAGGATATTTAGCTACCAGGTCGTTTAAGCGTAGCTGTTTAGATGCGGGACGTTTAGGCGCCGCTGTTTAGACGCTGGACGGTTAGGTGCAGGACGTTTAAGAGCAGGACGTTTAGGCGCCAGGACATTTATCTACCAGGTTGTTTAAGCGCAGCTGTTTAGACGCGGGACGTTTAGGCGTCGCTGTTTAGACGCTGGACGTTTAGATGAAGCTGTTTATGTGCGAGACGTTTAGGCGCAGGACGTTTAAGAGCACGACGTTTGGGCGCCAGGATATTTAGCCACTAAGTCGTTTAAGCGCAGCTGTTTAGACGCGGGCGTTTAGATTCCGCTGTTTAGACGCTGGACGTTTAGGCGCAGCTGTTTAGACGCGGGACGTTTAGGCGCCGCTGTTTAGACGCTGGACGTTTAGATGAAGCTGTTTAAGTGCGAGACGTTTAGGCGCCAGGATATTTAGCCACTAGGTCGTTTAAGCGCAGCTGTTTAGACGCGGGCGTTTAGATTCCGCTGTTTAGACGCTGGACGTTTAGCCGCAGCTGTTTAGACGCGGGACGTTTAGGCGCCGCTGTTTAGACGCTGGACGTTTAGATGAAGCTGTTTAGGTGCGAGACGTTTAGGCGCAGGACTTTTAAGAGCAGGACGTTTGGTCGGCAGGACATTTAGCCACTAGGTCGTTTAAGCGCAGCTGTTTAGACGCGGGACGTTTAGGCGCCGCTGTTTAGACGCTGGACGTTTAGGTGCAGCTGTTAAGGCGCGAGACGTTTAGGCGCAGGACGTTTACGTGCGGGACATTCAGGCGCGCAGCCGTTTAGCCGCCGAGATTTATAGACCCCGAGCTGTTTAATTTTATTTACGTATCGAGTACGAATATAGGGAAAACTAAGAAGTAGATTGTGTCTTAAAAACATTAAAAGCAACTAAATAATGAATATTATCACAAGTTTTTGAACAGAAATAGTTCAATAAAAGTAGGGTCTTCCCACAGCGTGAATGACTATTTTCAATAATGTACTATAAAATCTATAAAAAATTTAGAAATCTATTGTGACCTACTCTAGGTCTTTTAATCGATAATAAGAAGGAATAAATGTTATAGTGATGTATTTTAAATTGTAAATTTATTTATTTATATTTTACAACGCAATAAGATAATATTTGTTTTATTTACACCATTTGAGAAACAGTAACTCGCCATGGCCGCTAATAAAAACGCAACTCGTGCTTCACTTAATATGATAATAACACAGTAAATACCAGTGATATTTTTTATCTGAAGTTGGATAGAAACGTTGCAAACAATTGAAAATTACAATTATCCGACGTCAGATAATTTTTATCCGCCACCCGATAAAAATTCGCCGACCTGGCGGCTAAACGTCCCGCGCTTAAAAGTCCAACGTCTAAATTTTGCAGCACCTAAATATTCGGCGCCTAAACATCTCGGCGCCTAAACGTCCCGCGCCTAAATGTGTCGCGCCTAAACGGCTGCACCTATACAGCGGCGCCTAAACGTCCTGCGCCTAAACCGATACACCTAAACAGTGGCGTCTAAACGGCTGCACCTAAACAGCGGCGCCTAAACGTCATGAGCCTAAACGAATGCGCCTAAACGTCCTGCGCCGAAACGGATGCGCCTGAACGGCGGCGCCAAAACGTGCCGCGCCTAAATGAGCGCACGCTTGCTGCGTTCAACTGAGGTTCACCGCATGTGAGAGCCGAGCTGCGCTCGTCAGCTAACTTCACAGTGGCTCTAATCCGCTCCCTGTTGATTGTTCAAAGTTAAGGAAAACTACTTACTTTGAATAAAATAAAAAGTTCTTCTGGAAAAAATACAATTTAGAATTAGAAACTTCACTTTATAATTTTAAAATTGTGCAAAGTAGAGGAAAAGTTAGGGCAAGCAGGAAAAAAATAAAAGCAAAGCAAATAAATATGTGAAAAAGGCTTGGAATTTATTAACACAATTATTAATACGATATAAATGTGTACATTGCGATGTATACTCGAAATATATTTTCACCTTTCAAAATATTGTACACTCCTCTCTTCAATTTCGAAAAAATGGTCTTTTAAGACACACACTGTATCATTTGCATAATAACCTGACTACCTTATTCAATAATTTTCTCATTAATTTTCTCTTCAAGACGCATCTAGATTTTATTAAATGTACATAATAGTTCATTTTTTAGATACAAACTTGGTCTATCAAAACTGTCCCGTAAATGATACAATATTCAAGAATCTAGTCTTTTTTGCTACTCATAAGCCGTCAAATTTCATTGCAAGTCCTAGAGTACGAGTCACCTTCATCCAATGATTTCATAGATCGATCGCTTATATTATGAAGTGCCTTTCGCTAGAGAAATGGACATTATTAATAACATCATAAAATTTCAATTCATCGTCACAACCATCATTGCATTTTTTCCTTCTTGTTAGAAATATATTTGCGATATGTTAAGTGCACTCAATCTTACCCTGGATCCATATAATATTTATGATAATCAGAAGCGGACTGGAATTTACCCATTTTTTAACAAATTAAACAAAATTTTAAGGCAGTTTGACAAATTTTACAAAAAGTAAATAAGAGATTTAGTATTATTCAAAATATTTCATGATGATTTAACAAGGGGAGACAGCTTATAAAAAGTGATTATAAAAAAAATGCAGGCAGCGAGAATCGAACACGCAAACTTCCGGCAATGAAGCAGAAGCGCTACTGCCTGAGCTATCGGCCGATAGGAAATGTTTTTCGCCGAACTCTGTGGTGAATAATTTAAAGTTCATTTTCTCGAAAACGGCGGAAAAGAACAAATATTACTGCTTTGGCAAATTAATCCTCGGGTAATGAGATTTCATTAAAAAAATTATGAACAGAAACTAAAACTTACAATTGGCGGTCTTCCCTTGTAAATATTTTAAATTTTGTAAAGAGTTGCAAAGGATTTCCTAAATTTTCTATGGATTTTGAAGGATTGTATAGGATTTAAAAGGTTTTAGGGTATTTTTAATTATTTTACAGGATTCAAAAAATTGCATTAGGTTTTAAAAATTTTCCTGAATTTCGGAAGATTTGAAAGGATTTAACAGAATTTGTAAGATTTTAGGATATTTTACAAGATTCCAAGAGATTTCAGAGGATTTCCAAGATTTTTAAATATTTCAAAAGTTTTCTATGGGATTTAAAGAGATTTTTAAGGGATTTCAATAAATGTAAAAAAATATCTAAACATTTTATAATGTTTCTATACATTTAGCAGAACTACATAAAAATTCAGGGATTTCGTAGGATTTCAAAGATTTTAAGGTATTTTCAAATATTTCAAGGGATTGACAGAATTTAAAAATTCTATGCGGTTTGAGGAATTTTCATGAATTTCGGAAGAATTGAAAGGATTTAATAGAATTTATAAGATTTTAGAATATTTTAGAAGATTCAAATGGATATCAGAGGATTTCAAAGTCAAGGAATTTCCAAAGATTTGAATAATTTTTAAGCTTTGAAAAAAAAGTCATACAGTTTTAAAGAATTTCCGAAGATCTAGAAGCATTTTATAGGACCTATAAGGTTTTATTACATTTAAAAATATTATAAGGGATTTTCAATAGATTTTAAGAATTTAAATAGATTTCAAGGAATTTTCAAGAGTTTTAAAAAATGTCAAGGATTTTCCAGGAATTTTATATGATCTATAAGGTTTTAGGATGTTTGAAAAGATTTCAAGAATTTGAAAGCATATAAAGGAATTTAGGAAATTTGAGGGTATTTTAAAAGATTCCAAGTAATTTTCAAGATCTTTAAAAATTTTCAAGGGATTTCAAAAGATTTTGAAGGACTTCAAAATATTTTAGGTTATTTCAAAAAATTCCAAGGATTTTTTGAAAAGTTTAGAAAATATCAAGGAATTTCCAAGGATTTAACCAAAATTTTATACAATTTTAAAGAATTTCCGAAAACTTAGAAGGATTTTATAGAAGCTATAAGGTTTTATGATATCTTAAAAGATTCTAAGAATTTTGAAATAAAATGTCAAGAATTTGAAAGTATTTCAAGGAATTTTGAAGATTTTATGGTATTTTAAAAGATTTCAAAGAATTTTCAAAATATCTAAAAATCGACAAGGAATTTCCATGAATTTTAATGATTTTTAGGTATTTATAGAAATATCATACAGCTTTAAATAATCTTCTAAAACTTCGGTACATTTTGAATTATTTTATATGATCTATAAGGTTTTCGAATATTTTAAAAGATTCCAAGATTTCAATAGATTTCAAGAATTTAAAAGGATTTCAAGGAATTTTAAAGATTTTAGGGTATTTTAGAAGATTCCAAGGAATTTTCAAGATATTTAAAAATCGACAAGGAATTTCCAAAATGTTAATGATTTTTAGATATTTATAAAAATGTCAGGGTTTTGAAGAATATTCTAGAATTTCTGTAGATTTGGAACAATTTTATATGATCTATAAGGTTTTCGAATATTTGAAACGATTCCAACATTTCAATAGATTTCAAGAATTTAAAAGGATTTCAAGGGATTTTTAAGATTTTAGGGTATTTTAGAAGATTCCAAAGAAATTGTCAAAATATTTAGAAATCAACCAGGAATTTCCAAGAATTTTAATGATTTTCAGGTATTTATCAAAATGTATTATATTTTTTCTAAAATTGCGGTAGATGTTGAATTATTTTATATGATCTATAAGGTTTCAGAATTTTTCTTAAACATATCAAGATTTCAATAGATTCCAAGAATTTAAAAGGATTTCAAGGGATTTTGAAGAGTTTAGGGTATTTTTAAACGATTTCAGGAGATTTTGAAGATTTTAGGATAATTTAAAAGATTCAAAGGAATTTTAAAAATATTTTGAAACTGACCAGGAATTTCGAAGAATTTTAATGATTTTTAGGTATTTTTAAAAATGTCATACAGCTTTAAATAATTTTCTAGAATTTCGGTAGATTTTGAATTATTTTATATGGTCTATAAGGTTTTAGAATATTTTAAAAGATTCCAAGATTTTAATAGATTTCAAGAATTTAAGAGGATTTCAAGGGATTTTGAAGATTTGACGGTATTTTTAAAGATTCCAAGGAATTTTTAAAATATTTAAAAATAGACAAGGAATTTCCAAGTATTTGAATTATTTTTAGGTATTTATAAAAATATCATACAGCATTAAATAATTTTCTAGATTTTCGGTACATTTTTAATGATTTTATATGATCTATAAGGTTTTAAAATATTTTTAAAGATATCAAGATTTCAAGAATTTAAAAGGATTTCAAAGGATTTTTGTCTAGAATTTCGGTAGATTTTAAATAATTTTATACGATCTATAAGGTTTTAGAATTTAGATTATAATTATTTTTAATTTTTAATCATACAGCTTTAAATCATTTTCTAGAATTTCGGTAGATTATGAATTGTTTTATATGATCTATAAGGTTTTAGAAAATCTCAAAAGATTCCAAGGAATTTTCAAAATATTTAAAAATTGATAAAAAATTTCCAAGAAATTTTCAAGAATTTTATTAATTTTTAGGTATTTATAAAAATGTCGTACAGCTTTCAATAATTGTATAGAATTTCAGTAGATTTTAAATCATTTTATACGATCTATAAGGTTATAGAATATTTTTAAAGACTGCAAGATTTCAATAGATTTCAAGAATTTAAAAGGATTCCAAAGGATTTGAAATATTTTAGGGTATTTTAAAAGGTACCAAGGAGTTTTCAAAATATTTTAAATTGATATGAAATTTCCAAAAATTTTATTGATTTTTAGGTATTTAGAAAAAATGTCGAACAGCTTTAAATCATTTTCTAGAATTTCGGTAGATTTTGAATGATTTTATATGGTCTATAAGGTTTTAGAATATTTGAAAGATTCCAAGATTTTAAGTAGTTAAAAGGATTTCAAGGGATTTTAAAGATTCTAGGGTATTTTAAAAGATTCCAAGGAATTTTCAAAATATTTAAAAATCGACAAAGAATTTCCAAGAATTTTAATGATTTTGAGCTTTTTATAGAAATGTCAAAGCTTTAAATAATTTTGTAGAATTTTGGTATATTTTTAATGATTTTATAATGATCTATAAGGATTTAGAATATTTTTAATGATTTTATAATCATCTATAAGAATTTAGAATATTTTAAAAGATGCCAAGATTTCAATAAATTTCAAGAATTTAAAAGAATTTCAAGGGAGTTTAAAGATTTTAGCGTATTTTGAAAGATTCCAAGAAATTTTCAAAATATTTAAAATTTAACAAGGAATTTCCAAGAATTTGAATTATTTTTAGGTATTTATAAAAATATCATACAACTTTAAATAATTTTCTAGAATTTCGGTAGATTTTAAATAATTTTATATGATCTATAAGGTTTTATAATATTTTAAAAGATGCCAAGATTTCAAGAATTTAAAGAGGATTTGAAGGGATTTTGAAGATTTTAGGGTATTTTTAAAGATTCCAAGGAATTTTCAAAATATTTAAAAATCGATAAGGAATTTCCAAGAAATTAATAATTTTTAGGTATTTATAACAATTTCAGAGCTTCAAATAATTTTCTAGAATTTCGGTAGATTCTGAATGATTTTATATGATCTATAAGGTTTTTGGAATATTTTAAAAGACTCTAAGAAATTTTCAAAATATTTAAAAATCAACAAGGAATTTCCAAGAATTTGAATGATTTTATAATGATCTATAAGGTTTTATAATATTTTAAAAGATTCCAAGATTTCAATAGATTTCAAAAATTTTAAAGGATTTCAAGGGATTTTAAAGTTTTGAGGGTATTTTAAAAGATTCCAAGGAATTTTTAAAATTATTACAAAATCGACAAGGAATTTCCGAAAATTTTAATGATTTTTAGGTATTTAAACAAATGTCATACAACTTTAAATAATTTTCTAGAATTTCGGTAGATTTTGAATTATTTGATATGATCTATAAGGTTTTAGAAAATTTTAAAAGATTCCAAGATTTCAAGAATTTAAGAGGATTTCAAGGGATTTTAAATATTTTAGGGTATTTTAAAAGATTCCAAGGAATTTTCTAAATATTTAAAAATCGACAAGGAATTTCAAAGAATTTTAATGATTTTTAGGTATTTATACAAATTTCAAAGCTTCAAATAATTTTCCAAAATTTCGGTAGATTTTTAATAATTTTGTATGATCTATAAGGTTTTAGAATATTTTTAAAGACATCAAGATTTCAATAGATTTCAAGAATTTAAAAGGATTTCAAGGGATTTTGGAGATTTTAGGGTATTTTTAAAGATTCCAAAGAATTTTGAAAATATTTGAAGATCGACAAAGAATTTCCAAGAATTTTAATAATTTTTAGGTATTTAAAACAATGCCATACAACTTTAAATAATTGTCTAGAATTTCGGTAGATTTTGAATTATTCTATATGATCTATAAGGTTTTAGAATATTTTAAAAGATTCCAAGATTTCAATAGATTTCAATAATTTAAAAGGATTTCAAGGGATTTTAAAGTTTTCAGGGTATTTTAAAAGATTTCAAGGAATTTTCAAAATTATTAAAAAAATGGACAAGGAATTTCCAAGAATTTTAATGATTTCTAGCTATTTATAAAAATGTCATACATTGATGAATTTCGGTAGATTTTGAATGATTTTTATAATCTATAAGGTTTTAGAATATTTTAAAAGATTCCAAGATTTCAATAGATTTCAAGAATTTAAAAGGATTTCAAGGGATTTTGAAGATTTTAGGGTATTTTTAAAGATTCCAAGGAATTTTCAAAATATTTAAAAATTAACAAGGAATTTCCAAGGATTTGAATTATTTTTAGGTATTTATAAAAATATCATACATCTTTAAATAATTTTCTAGAATTTCGGTAGATTTTAAATAATTTTGTATCATCTATGAGGTTTTAGAATATTTTCAAAGGCATCACGATTTCAATAAATTTCAGGAATTTAAAAGGATTTCAAGGGATTTTGAAGATTCCAAGGAATTTTGAAAATATTTAGAAATCTACCAGGAATTTTCAAGAATTTTTAATGATTTTTCGGTATTTATAAAAATGGCAGACAGTTTTAAATAATTTTCTAGAATTTCGGTAGATTTTGAATGATTTTATAATGATCTATAAGGTTTTATAATATTTTAAAAGATTCCAAGATTTCAATAGATTTCAAGAATTTAAAAGGATTTCAAGGGATTTTAAAGTTTTGAGGGTATTTTCAAAGATTCCAAGGAATTCTCAAAATTATTAAAAAAATGGACAACGAATTTCCAAGGATTTTAATGATTTCTAGGTATTTATAAAAATGTCATACATTGATGAATTTCGGTAGATTTTGAATGATTTTTATAATCTATAAGGTTTTAGAAAATTTTAAAACCTATCAAGATTTCAATAGATTTCAAGAATTTAAAAGGATTTCAAGGGATTTTGAAGTTTTGAGGGTATTTTAAAAGATTCCAAGGAATTTTTAAAATTATTAAAAAATCGACAAGGAATTTCCAAGGATTTTAATAATTTTTAGGTATTTAAAAAAATTTCATATAACTTTAAATAATTTTCGGGAATTTCGGTAGATTTTGAATTATTTTATATGATCTATAAGGTTTGAAAATATTTTAAAAGATTCCAAGATGTCAAGAATTTAAGAGGATTTAAAGGGATTTTGAAGATTTTAGGGTATTTTTAAAGATTCCAAGGAATTTTCCAAATATTTAAAAATCGAACAGGAATTTCCAAGAATTTTAATGATTTTTAGGTATTTATAAAAATGTCTTCCAGCTTTAAATAATTTTCTAGAATTTCGGTAGATTTTAAATTATTTTATGTGGTCTATAAGGTTTTAGAATATTTTAAAATATTCCAAGATTTCAATATATTTCAAGAATTTAAAAACATTTCAAGGGATTTTAAAGGAAATTTAGGATATTTTAGAGGATTCTTAGAAATTTCAAAATATTTAAAAATCAACAAGAATTCCCGAGAATTTTAAGTATTTACAAAAATGTCAGAGGTTTAAAGAATTTTCTAGAATTTCTGTAGATTTCGAACAATTTTATATGATCTATAAGGTTTTCGAATATTTTAAACGATTCCAAGATTTCAATAGATTTCAAGAATTTAAAAGGATATCAAGGGATTTTAAAGATTTTAGGTTATTTTATAAGATCCCAAGGAATTTTGAAGAGATTCAAAAAATTTCGGGAAATTTTCCAATGATCTTTTAAGGAATTTTAATAAATTCTCCGGGATTTCAGTAGGAATTTAGTCAGATTTAAGGGAATTTAACAGGATTTTCAAGATTTTAAGGGATTATAATTATTTTTCATTTTAAATCATACAGCTTTAAATAATTTTCTAGAATTTCGGTAGATTTTGAATTGTTTTATGTGATCTATAAGGTTTTGGAATATCTTAAAAGATACCAAGGAATTTTCAAAATATTTAAAAATTGATAAAAAATTTCCAAGAAATTTTCAAGAATGTTATTACTCTTTTGGTATTTATAAATATGTCGTACAGCTTTAAATAATTCTCTAGAATTTCGGTAGATTTGAAATCATTTTATACTATCTATAAGGTTTTAGAATATTTTAAAAGATTCCAAGATTTCAAAAATTTAAAAGGATTCCAAGGGATTTTAAATATTTTAGGTTATTTTAAAAGATACCAAGGAGTCTTCAAAATATTTAAAAATTGATAAGAAATTTCCAAGAATTTTATTGATTTTTAGGTATTTATAAAAAATGTCGTACAGCTTTAAATCATTTTCTAGAATTTCGGTAGATTTTGAATGATTTTATATGATCTATAAGGCTTTAAAATATTTTAAAAGATTCCAAGATTCCAATAGATTTCGAGAATTTAAAAGGATCTCAAGGGATTTTAAAGTTTTGAGGGGATTTTAAAAGACTCCAAGGAATTTTCAAAATTATTAAAAAAATGGACAAGGAATTTCCAAGAATTTTAATTATTTCTAGGTATTTATAAATATGTCATACATTGATGAACTTCGGTAGATTTTGAATGATTTTATATAATCTATAAGGTTATTTTATAAGATCCCAAGAAATTTTGAAGAGATTAAAAACATTTCGGGAAATTTCCCAATGATATTTTAAGGAATTTTAACAGATTTTAATAGGATTTTCAAGACTTTAAGGGATTATAATTATTTTTAATTTTAAATCGATTCAGTCCCACGGCCAGTCCGCCGCTGATGATACTAAAGCAGTGCTGTCTAATTTTCGAGTCTAAAAAAGCCATACCATTTTCGAAATTTCTAGAAAATGGTCTTTAAATATGAAAGATATAGGACTCGTGAAATATTAATTAGGCAGCATTGATTTAAGGCACTATTTACAATAATAAATAATAAAAAAGCTCGGTTTTAAGTAGGTTATAAAAATGTACAGATAAAATCTTAGTATAGAAAATGAGGATGAATTTTATAATTATATGTACAACATTCGTTAGAGTGGTTCCAAGATTTTTAAACACAATATTTTAGGAAAATTAATTTGAATTTATTGAAGTTATTAACCTGTAACTTAACCACTCTAACGATCGTGAAAACACGACTCATTATGGTTTTATAAAAACGATTTGGAAGATATAAACACCTCAAAAAATTAATTTTACGTAATCTCCACAATAAATTATTGTCCTAGATTACTGATTTTTGTCCATTCGGTTTAAAAATCCGAATGGCTTACAAATGGTTATGAACATGAAACAAAACTTTCACCTCATTTTGCATGAATTTCAATATAAAGGAATTTATCAAACTTTTATAAAATTATAAAAGGCATTTCTGAATTTTTTTTTAATTCCTGGGGGTTAAAAAAGACTTTCCAATTTTTTTCGGATTTTGATCAATCATTTTCTAAGAGATAATTCCTATTTGATTCACCCCTGTTTTCGAAAAAAAAATCTTACCTCTGTGTAAATAGAAAAAAAATTTCGGGTACTTTAAAACTTTCCCAAGAAATTAAAAAAAAATTATTGATTCCAAATTAATTATACTTTTTTAGGATCCCAATAAGAATTACAGAATTTTTTATTTTTTTATTTGTTATTTAGGAACACTTTAAGTCGTAGAATCTCTTGGCGACAAAATATGTATTTTTTCAGGAAATTAGGCGACACGTGATTTTATAATTTATAAAAAAAATTTCTGCGAAGTTATGAATATTCGAACTTTAAAGTTTGTTATACAAAAAAAACACGCAGTCAGAAAATTTTAAAAATGTTAAAAATTAAGAAATTGCTGCAAATTTTTTTGAAAACATACCTAGGCTATTTTCACAAAAACACCACCTTTTTATTTTTTGCCAATTTTTTGTTAAATTTGTACTTATATAAGGAAGTCATCCTGGGATGAATTAAAAAAAATATTGGATAAAATAAAAAGTTGGGGTTTCCTATTAAATTAAAATTTATTTTCTAGATGGATATTTCAAAATATGAAAAATTTATTTTATGAAAAAAAAATTTTTTTTCATGTTTTAATCTTTTTTTTTATAAAGAACATAGTCAACAAAATAATTAAATTTTCTACTAAAGAGATAAGTCTTCAACCAAAAAGATAAATTGCAAACAAATTAGTTGCATCCTCAATCAAAAAAGATTAATTTTTAACCAAAAAGTTTAATTTTCTACCAAACTGTTGAAATATCGAGCCAAAAAGACGAATTTTCTACATAAAAGTTAAATTTTCAACATGAAAATATCAATTTTCAACAAAAATTTCATTTTAAACCAAATGGTTTCATTTTGTACCAAATAGTTAAATTTTCTAGAGCAACCAAAAAAATGAATTTGTATTAAATTATTTGAAACCTCAGCCAAAACAGATTTATTTTTAACCAAAAAATAGTTCAATTTTTATTAAAAAAATTATTATTTAACCAAAAAAATAAATAGTTTTCAACAAAATAGTTCAATTTTCTACTAAAGAGATGAATCTTCAACAACAAAAAATTAATTTTTAACAATTTAGTTGAATCCTCAAACCAAAAAAAAATTAATTTTTAACCAAACAGTTGGATTTACAACCAAATAGTTGAATTTTCTACCAAAATGTTGAAGTTTCAAGCTAAAATGACGAATTTTATACAGAAAAAAAAATCGAAACAAAACGAATGTTTAACAAACCAGTTGAATTTTGAACAAAAAAGTTAATTTTCAACCAGGACAGATGAATTTTCAATCATGGAAGATGACTTTTCTATCAAAAAAGATTATTTTTCTAACAAAAAAGATAAATTTTCAATCAAGGAAGATGACTTTTTTAACAAAAATTTTGATTTTTCTATCAAAAAATATTATTTTTCTACCAAAAAAGTGAATTTTTAATCCGAAAGGAGAAATTTTCTATCTAAAAAAGACGAATTTTCAACAAACTAGTTGAATTATCTAGTAAAAAAAAAACGAATTTTCTACAAAATACCAAAAAACAAAAAAGGTGCAATTTCTACCAAAAGAGTTGAATTTTCAATAACAACAAAAATAATTTTTAACAAAATTGAATTGTTAACCAAAAAGATGAATTTAAAAAAAAATTTTGAAAGGAGAAATATATTATCGAAAAAAAAAACGAAATTTCAACAAACTAGTTGAATTTTCAAGTAAAAAAAATGAATTTTTTACAAAAAAAAACCAGAACCAAAAAAGGTGCAATTTCTACCAAAAGAGATGAATTTTCAATAAAAAAAAAATAATTTCCAAAAAAATAAGTAAATTTTTAACCACACTAGTTGAATTTTCAAGCAAAAAAAAAACGAATTTTCTACAAAAAACCAAAAACCAAAAAAGGTGCAATTTCTACCAAAAGAGTTGAAGTTTCAATAACAAAAAAAAAATAATTTTTAACCAAATTAAATTTTTAACCAAAAAGATGAATATAAAAAAAAAATTTGAAAGGAGAAATTTTCCATCGAAAAAAGACGAAATTTCAACAAACTAGTTGAATTATCAAGTAAAAAAAACGTATTTTTTACAAAAAAAAACAAGAACCAAAAAAGGTGCAATTTCTACCAAAAGAGATGAATTTTCAGTAAAAACAAAAATTAATTTCCAACAAGATAATTAAATTTTCAACCACAGTAGTTGAATTTTCAAGCATAAAATAAAAAGAATCTTCTACAAAAAAGTGGTATTTTCAACAGAAAAATTCATTTTAAACCAAGTAAATGAATTTTTAGCCAAAATATTTGAATTTTTAATTCAAAAAGATCAATTTTTAACAAAATAGTTAAACCCTCAACCAAAACAGATTATTTTTAGTCAAACTATTGCATTTTAAACTCAAGAAAATGAAATTTTTACCAAAAGATATGAATTTCCAACAAAAAAAAAACTAATTTCCAACAAAACCAAACCAAAGAAATGAATTTACAACCAAAAAATGAATTTTTGACAATGTATTTCAACTTTCAACCAAACAGTTAGATTTTTAATCGAAAAAGATGATTTTTCTACAAAACTAATTGAATTTTCAAGAAAAAAAAACGAATTTTCTACAAAAAAGTGGTATTTTCAACAGAAAAATTAATTTTTCACAAAAAAGTTCATTTTTAACCAAGCAAATGAATTTTCAGCCAAAATATTTGAATTTTCAAGTCAAAAAGATGAATTTTCAACAAACTAGTTAAATCCTCAACCAAAACAGGTTATTTTTAGTCGAACTGTTGCATTTTAAACTAAAGAAAATGAAATTTTTACGAAAAGATATGAATTTCCAACAACAAAAAAACTAATTTCCAACAAAACCAAACCAAAGAAATGAATTTACAACCAAAAAATGAATTTTTGACAAAGTAGTTCAACTTTCAACCAAACAGTTGAATTTTTAATCGAAAAAGATGAATTTTCTACAAACCTAATTGAATTTTCAAGCAAAAAAAAAACGAATTTTCTACAAAAAAGTGGTATTTTCAACAGAAAAATTAATTTTTTACACAAAAGTTCATTTTCAACCAAGCAGATGAATTTTCTACCAAAATAGTTGAATTTTCAAGCCAAAAAGAAGAATTTGCTACAAAACGCTTGAATTTTTAGCAAAAATGAGGAATTTTCAACAAACAAAGAAACTAATTTTCAACAAAATAATAAAATTTGCAACCAAAGAGATCAGTTGTCAACCAAAAAAATTAATTTTTAACAATTCAAACAGTGCAATTTTTAGTAAAAAATATATTTTGAACAAAAAAAGATAAATCTCAATTATACAAGAGTAAGATGTATTTTTTATAGAACATTCTCAATTGAGTAAACATTATTTTTTATATGTTTCAGTATATGTGAAAAAGGGCTTTTAATATTTTTAAAAAATCGTCAGTTTAACGAACAAATTGTCGATTTTTTTTACACAAACTTCAAATTTCAAATACTCAAAACTTTGCAGAAATTTTATATTCTCAAATTGAAAAATACGTGTCGCCTAATTTCCTCTAAAAAACATATTTTGTCTACTATTATTAAAAAAAATGATTGAAGCAACAAATAATTTTATACAATAAAAAAAGAGATTTGCCCTTTAATCTATAAGCTTATTTTCATCATCAGGTAAATTCACTATGCAAAAAGAGTGAAAGAATCGCATTATTGTCTGAAGTTCTTATCTTCAGTGGAAGCTCCTCCAGTAGCACGAGACTTGATTGATTCAATATATCACTACTTATCAATCGGAAGATTATAAAACTTCTCGCTAAGTTAAGTAACTACAGACTAAAGCTAAAGTTTAGAAGTCAATTATGCAAAGGCACATTGCACAAAGTTAAAAACGTACTGGAAATACTGTTGATGAGTTTCCTTAAACTATCGTAAGATAGTTTTATTATTTAATCTATAAGCTTATCTATAAGCCAATAGATTATTAGTCAAGGCGATTAAGTGTCATGCTGATCTGGATTACGAATCCAGAATTGATGCCAACTTCGTCTAATCGTGTTTAAGAAGGCATTTGTCAGACGAAATCTCTCTCTCACATTTTTCTAGTCAACGTATCGTGAATTTACGTTTAAATAACTAGATTCAATTTCAACAACTAGTTTCAATTTCAACGACTAGTTTCAATTTCAATAGCTATTTTCAATCTCTAAGTGCCGAGAATGAAAGGCGAAAGCACGCAAAAGCTGACTTCTCCACTTTTGCGTTTCTCACTCTCTGTAAGAGCGTTTAGCATTAATATTATTGTTATGCGGTCAAAATTTCGAGTCAGCACAGAACGCACTGTCTGATTTCTGCGTTCACGTCGTTTTCATTATTTTTATTGAAATTTACCTTATGGAGCGGCTTTTTCAATGGTGCGGTACAATTGCTGGCGTACAATAACTTTAAATGGGACTTTACACCTCTCAGAGAACGAAATTGGCTATTTGGTAGTCGACTGTTGGGATTGCTGTTCGTTAGATCTAGAATCGAGGGTCCCAGTGCCGCTCCAACCTTAAATTAATTAAAAAAATTAGTCCAATTAGGCATTTATTGTTCAAACAAATATATATCATAATTAATACATATATTTTTACAACAACATTCTAGAGTGAAATAAAAATATCAGGGTGTCTACCCAAATCCCGGAAAAAAATTCCCTGACAATTCCAGGTTTTTTCCAGGTATCTTAAGTTTTTTCCAAGTACAATTTTTCATAGCATTTCATTTAATTTAAATTCAAATATTCCGCATATTTTAAACGCACTGTCTATGGTTATGGAATTTTCCGTAACTCCAACCCCTTTTCTAGCTCGTTCAGAGCTGACATAGACAGTGCCTAATTTTAAGAATTCGACTCGGAATATGTATAAATTGTCGCGAGTTTATTATAAATAATGTTTTTTTTTCAGTTTGTAGGAATTTAATTAATACTAGTAGTCGTGCGCGCGCCAAGGCGCGCGCCTACTAATTTTTGTTATGAAAAAGAATAAACCAAATACTTATTTTTTCTATGTTATTTATATTTAATTAATGTTACAAAATATTCGTAAAAAATAATTAGAAGGCACTACAGGATGATGTTGAAGCTAAAGGAGTAATGGATTTCTCATAATTTATTTGTAGGTAAATTCTGTCACCGTTATCATCTTGAAAAAATTGTGAATATAATTATAATTCAATTTATTATAATCGGCTCTTAAATTTGTTTAACACTTAACTTATTTATAAATTATATTGGCGTAATACATGTATATGAGCATATAAATTTCAAATTGATAAATACTGCGAATAATATTAATTTTCATTATTATATAAGCTTTAAAAAGTTTAAAAAAATGAATGATACATAGAATAGTGGCAGTAATTACCAATCTTTCAGTTTTCAAGAAATATGATAACAAATTTTGAAATTGTCTATTTGCTCCGCAATTATTGCTGTTTATACTCTATAGTAATCCACTCGCCACTAATATTTTATTATGCATTGAGAGATGTGTTGAATTTTTTTCATGAAAAATTAATTTTTTAATTTTTATCATAAATGATGCACGTTATTACGAAAAAGTAAAATGTATTTTAGTATAACTTTTTTATACATGAACATTTTTGTGTGAACATTTTTATCGTATCTGTTGTTTACGTCAAAATGATTAAATTCTTCTATTATAAGAAGAAAATTATCCTGTCGATAGAACTTTCCAGGCCTTTATAAACGTTACAGTATCTTTCTTATTAAAAACTAAATTAAACAAAAACTTTTCAAACAATATATTTTTTTTCCTATGCGAAAATCTGTCAATTTTTTATTCTTCAAAAAATCTATAGTGGTTGATAAATTCGTGTTTTTAATTGGAAAATAGTGTCTTTAGTGTCTTTTTTTCAAAATAGTAGCAAAACAGCGTCATCGCTTGAAAAAAGTGTCAAATAGTGTCAATAGTGTGTTTTGAGCCCGAGGCCTGAATTTGTAGTTTATTATTCTAAGGGCGGCTACAGCCTAATTTATTTAAGAATAGTGACCTATTCAAACCGAAAAAAGCAGAGAAATTGCCCTACAAAAAACGTCGGAATGAAAATTATTCGAAAGTATTGTATTTTGAATGCGAAGTTGTCTAAAAGCAGATGTCCAGAGAATATCTCGGGAGTGCGCAGCAATAATTTTTAATTCGACGTTTTTTGCAGCAAGACTCATTTCTAATCCAAAAAGTGACTTAAAGTAAATATGTTCATCAATAGTGTGACTGATGTTCTTTTGGATTTGAAAGCATTTCGAAAAATTCAATTCATAAAACTTCAAAGAATTAAAGTTAAAATTTAAAACATGGAAATAAATTGGAAAAAATTTTAAACTCCAAAAAATGTAATTGATTTTAGTAATTTTAAAATGATTTTGGAAAAATACAAGGGAATTCAAAAGAATTTTATTGAATGTTGAAGAATTCAAAATGAGGTTAAAACACTTCAAGACGAATTAAACACAAACTGAAAAAATATCCATTGAACAGAATAGAATTATTGATTTAATTCAAAAGAATTCAGGTAAATCAACAAAATTCGAAAGACATAATAAAATAATTCTGAATGAATGAGTAACAATTGAGGGTGAATTCAAATTAATTGCAAAACATATTTGAAAATCTCTACAAATATGTGAAAATCTAAAAAACCCCTCACTTCTTGCTAATGAATTTCTTAAAGTACAGTGAAATATTATAAAATCCCGTGAAATTATATGAAATTTTAAAGTATTTTCTTGAATCCTGGAAAATTTTTGAAAATACCTTGGAAGCTTTGAAAATCCATTAAAATCATTGAAATCTTCGGAAATCGCATAAAATTCATTTAAATATTCTAAAATATATTGAAACCTCGCAAGTCCTATGAAATAGTTTCATATATTCCAAAGTTGTAAACAAATTCTTTAAACTCTCAGAAAAATTTGTTCATTCCTCTTAAAGTCATTCAAAGCCTTTAAAATTCCATAAAAAATTAATAATATCTTGAAAGTGCATTAAAGTCTTTAAAAATAGTTTATAATATTTTAAATCATTTCAAATCCTATTAGGTTACCGAAATAAATTCAAAATTGCTTGAAATCTTTTGATATACCCTAAGTGGCATAGGTCCTATTAAATCGATCTATATTTTCGAAATTTTAGAAAACTCTTCGATACAATACCCCATGCAAATTTTGTCAAATCTCTTGAAAATGCTTTAGAATCTTTTTAAATACTCTAAAATATTTCAAATCCTCTGAAACCAATTGAACATTCCTTAGAATCTTTTGAAATACTGTTAAAGTTATCAAATCCTTTCAAACCTTTGGAAATCAATTGAAACATTTTAAAGCTCTTGAAAATGCTTTAGATCTTCTAAAATACCATAAAATAATTCAAATCCTATGAGTAACATTAAATTACTGAAATCAATTCAAAAATTCATAGTATCTTTCAAAATACCCTAAGATATTGAAAATCCTTCACAATATTTTAGAACTCCTTGAAAATTTTTTAACTCTTCAAAATCCCTTGCAATTTTTAAAAGCACCATAAATTATTTCCAATCCTTTGAAACTCTTTCAAATTATTGAAATCCTTTAAATCTTTAAAAATCACTTGAAACTTTTTAAAGCTTACGAAAATGTCTTGACATCTTTTAAAATACTCTTAAAGTTCTCAAATCCTTTACCATTTTTTTAAATTCCTCAAAATTATTGAAATCTCTTGGAAATGCTTTGGAGTCTGTTAAAATATCCTAAAATATTTCAACCCCTTTAAAATCTGTTGGCATTCATTGAAATTATTGACATCTCTTTCAAATGCTTTGGATTCTTTTCAAATGCCCTAAAATATTCCCAGTCTTTTTTTTTCAAATTCCTTCAAATTATCAAAATAAAAACAAAATTCCTTGGAATCTTTTAAATTACTCCAGAATATTGCAAATCCTCTGAAATCAATTAAAGTACTGAAATCAAATGAAAAATCCTTGGAATCTTCAAGAAACCTCTAAAAGTTTCCATATTCTTTACATATTTTTGAAAGTCCTTCAAATTGTTGAGATCTCTTGAAAATACCTTGGATTCTTTTGAAATACCCTAAAATATTCCTAATCTTGAAAAATTCCTTAAAAAATCCTTTTGAATCAATTAAATTACTAAAATCGGTTGAAAATTCCTTGAAATCTGTTAAAATATCCTAAAATATTTCAAACCCTTTAAAATCTGTCGGCATTCATTGAAATTATTGACATCTCTTTCAAATGCTTTGGATTCTTATCAAATGCCCTAAAATATTCCCAGTCTTTTTTTTTAAATTCCTTCAAATTATCAAAATAAATAAAAAATTCTTCGGAATCTACTGAAATTGTTTGAAATATTTTCCCACAATATATCAATTTTAAATCTTTTAGAATCAATTGAAAATTTTTAAATCCTCTGAAATCCTATTAAGTTAGTGAAATCAATTAAAAATTCTTTAAAATATTTTATAATAAGTCAAAATATTCCAAATTCTTTGAAATCTTTTGAAATTCCTTGCAATTGTTTGAAGATCTTGAAAATTCCTTTTGGATAAAAAAAATACCTTATAGTCTTTGAACTTATTCTTTAAAATCCCTTCAAATGATCAAAATCAATTTCTTAAAGTATCGGTGTTTTTTTAATAGCAGTGCTCATTGAGAGCTTAAAAATTCTTAATTTGAACATCTTCTTAAATTATAAAATTTTTGATCTGTAAACATACACAGATCTCTGACATACTTCTATTCAAACCGAAAAAAAATAATTATTCGAATGTGTCACTATAAGGAAATGGAGATTTCAATCCTATAGGGAAAGTAGAACTGAAACGTACACGAGTTTCACAAATAATATTTAATATGATAAATATAATTAAATCATGATAGAAATCACAGTTACAGAGCGTAAAAATGATTAATTTGAAAATTTCTTGTTTGCGTAAACAGTTTAAAAACAGACTACCATCACAATTGAGGTTATGGTTCATTACTTCTTTTACAGACTTTACCGTGCAACGGTTGGCAACACTGAGCCGCGCATTACCAAATACGAAAAAACACGTGACGTTTTATTATCGAACTCGAACTAAGTGAGCCCGAAAAGACCACCTTGACATGCGCATGCTTCGATAGAATGGCGCTTATTGGTTCTAGTTCGCATCCTCATTGGGAATTCAAATACGGGCGCGTACTACAGCCAATCAACTATATTACAATTCAAACATGCGCATATAAAGCGACTCAGTTAGCATCACTGATTTCAAATGCAGCACCACACACAGACACACACTACTGTTGAATATGAGCGGCCTACAGCAAGCAAACGTTACCACCGTGTTACTCTCGAAAATCGTCAGAATCGAAAACGACAATATCGTTTAGAGATTTTATATTAAATTAAGGATTACAAGACCAAAGATATTATAAGGCTTATAATATCTTTGACAAGACATTCTTAAATATTTTAGCACGATCGATTAATTAAATAATTAAATGATACTAAAAATATAATAATTTCTTGAATTTGTCTCTAAAGTCCATGCATTTTTTTCCAAAAAATACATTAATTCTCAATCAAACAGTTGGGTTTTTTAACTCAAAAAGATCAATTTTTAAACAATTAGCTGAATTTTAAACTAAGAATGAGCAGTTTCCAACCAAAAATGGAATAATTAAATTTTCAGTTAAAACATTAATATTCCACCCAGAAAAAAAACAGATTTATTTTTAAAACAAATTCAATTTAACTTTCAACCAAATAGTTTTCTTTTGAACCAAAAAGATGAATTTTCAACTAAAATGATGAATATTTAACTGGAATACTTGAATTTTCAACCAAAAAGATAAATTTTCTACCACAAAAAAGATTTTTCAACAAAATACATCATATTTCAAAGAAATATTTGAATTATCAACTACAAAAAGACACATTTTCAAACAAATAAATGAATTTTGAAAGAAAAAAGATCAAGTTTCAACAAAAAATTTAATAGCTGAATTAAAAAAAAAGAAGAATTTTAATCAGAAATGATCAATCTCTAACTGGAAAAGTTCATTTTTCAACAAAAAAATATGAATTCTCAACCAATTGCATTTTCCAACGAAAAAAAAATTATTTGCAACAAAAACAAAACTAATTTTCAAAAAATAGTTAGATTTTCAAACAAAGTAATGAATTTTCAATAAGGATGATGAGCCTCTAACTAGAATCATCAAATTTCCAACAAAAAGATTAATTTTCAACCCAGAAGATTAATTTCTATCAAATAAGTCAGAATTTTCAACTAAAAAAAATGAATTTTCTACCAAAAAGACGATTTTTCCAAAAAATACATTAATTATCAATCAAACAGTTGATTTTTTTAACACAAAAAGATCAATTTTCAAACAATTATCTGAATTTTAAACTTGAATTTTACTTGAATTTTCAACCAAAAAGATAAATTTTCTACCACAAAGACGATTTTTCAACAAAATACATCAATTTTCAAAGAAATATTTGAATTATGAACTTCAAAAGGACACATGCTCAAACAAATAAATGAATTTTGAACTAAAAAAGATCAAGTTTGAACCAAAAATGTAATAGTTGAATTGAAAAAAAAAAGATGAATTTTCAACTGAAATGATCAATCTCTAACTGGGATAGTTGATTTTTTAACAAAAAATATGAATTCTCAACCAATTGCATTTACCAGAGAAAAAAATGATTTGCAACAATAACTAAACTAATTTTTAAAAAATAGTTAAATTTTCAAAGAAAGTAATGAATTTTCAACTAAAATGATGAATCTTTAACTGGAATAGTTGAATTTGAAACCAAAAACATGAATCATCAAACGTCCAACAAAAAGATTAATTTTCAACCCAGAAGATTAATTTCTACCAAAAAAGTCAAAATTTTCAATTGAAAAAGATCATTTTTCAACAAAATATTGAATACTTGCAATGCAAATGAAAAAACTTTTCAACAAACAAATTTTCAACAAAATGGTTGAAGTTGCAACTAGAATAGA
>CAKNYM010052824.1:371630-388451 GCA_932195095.1 Andricus curvator
TTACATTTTCAGTTTAAAAAATTTATTTTCAACGAAACTGATGAATTTTTAACTAAAATTATGAATCTTCAACTGGAATAATTGAATTTTAAACAAAAAGACGATTTTTCAACAAAATACACGAATTTTCAACCAAATAGTTGAATATTCAACTAAAATAGATAATTCTGAACCAAATAGTTGAATTTTGAACTAAAAGCGATCAATTTTCAACCAAAAATAGAATAGTTCATATTTCAGTTTAAAAAATTAATTTAAAAAAACAACAACAAATTTTTAACGAAAGTCATGAATTTTCAACTAAAAAGATGAATCTTTAACTGAAAGAGATGAATTTTAAACCAAAAAGGTAAATGTTTGACAAAAGAGTTTCACTTTCAACAAAGTATTTTTAATTTCAACGAAAAAGATGAATTTTCAACTAAAATGATGCATTTTCAAATAGAAGGATAAATTTTTAAACAAGAAGATTAAATTTCTACCAAAAAAGACGATTTTTTAACAAAAAACATGAATTTTCAAGTAAAAAAGACAAATTTTCAACTACAGTTGAATTTTGAATTAGAAAACATAAATTTTCAACCAAAAATGAAATAGTTAAATTTTTAGTCAAAAAAATGATTTTCAAACAAAAAGACGATTTTTCAATAAAATACACGAATTTTCAACCAAATAGTTGAATTTTCAACTAAAATAGATAATTCTGAACCAAATAGTTTAATTTTGAACTAAAAACGATCAATTTTCAACCAAAAATAGAATAGTTCAATTTTCAGTTTAAAAAATTAATTGAAAAAAATATCAACCAAAGTGATGAATTTTTAACTAAAATGATGAATCTTTAACTGAAAAAGATTAATTTTAAACCAAAAAGATACATTTTTTAGAAGAGTTTAACTTTCAACCAAGTAGCTTTATTTTGAACCAAAAAGATCAATTTTCAACTAAAATGATGAATTTTCAAACAAAAAGATTACTTTTTAAACAAGAAGATTAATTTTCTACCAAAAAAGACAATTTTTCAACAAAAAACCAAATATGGAATACTTACATTTTCAGTTTAAAAAATTAATTTTCAACGAAACTGATGAATTTTCAACTAAAATTATGAATCTTCAACTGGAATAATTGAATTTTACACAAAAAGACCATTTTTCAACAAAATACATGAATTTTCAACCAAATGGTTAAATTTTCAACTAAAATATATAATTCTGAACCAAATAGTTTAACTTTGAACCAAAAACGATCAATTTTCAACCAAAAATAGAATAGTTCATATTTCAGTTGAAAAAATTAATTTAAAAAAAAAAACAACAAATTATCAACCAAAGTAATGAAATTTCAACTAAAATGATGAATCTTTAACTGAAAAAGATGAATTTTAAACCAAAAAGGTAAATTTTTGACAAAAGAGTTGCACTTTCAACAAAGTATTTTTAATTTCAACCAAAAAGATGAATTTTCAACTGAAATTATGAATTTTCAAACAAAAAGATTAATTTTTAAACAAGAAGATTAGATTTCTACCAAAAAAGACGATTTAAAAAAAAAATGAATTTTCAAGTAAAAAAGACAAATGTTCCACTACAGTTGAATTTTGAATTAGAAAACATCAATTTTCAACCAAAAATGAAATAGTTAAATTTTTAGTTGAAAAAATGATTTTCAAATAGTTGAATTTTTAACTAAAATAGATCAATTTTCCACCGAATAGTTGAATTTTGAACTAAAAAAGATCAATTTTCATCCAAAAATAGAATAGTTCTTTAAAAAATTATGTTTCCACAAAACAAAATGAACTAAAGTGATGAATTTTCAACTAAAATAATGAATCTTTAACTGAAAAAGATGAATTTTAAACCAAAAAGATAAATTTTCAACTAAAATGATTAGTTAACTGGAATACTTGAATCATCAGAAAAGTAAATTTTCAACCAAATAGTTGGCTTTTGTACGAAATTATTAAATTTTAATGTCACAAAGACGAACTTTCTACAGAACAGTTAAATTTTCAACTAAAAAATATGACTAAAAAAAAATTTATTTTCACTCAGATAGTTGATTTTTTAACCAAAATGGTTGCATTTTCAACCCAAAAAGACGAACTTTTAACAAAAGAGTTTTTATTTTGAAGCTAAAGCATTTGAAGCTAAACAATTAAATTTTTCTAGTAAACAATTCACTTTTACACCCGAAAAAGATGAATTTTCAACAAAAAAGTTTACTTTCAACCTAATAGTTGAATTTTCCACCACGAAAGTTAAATTTTTAACCCAAAAAGTGAACTTTCGACAAGAGTTGAATTTTTAAGCAAAAAATTTGAATTTTCAACAAAAAAGTTCATTTTTACCAAAATAGTTTCATTTTAAAAAAAAAAAAATAATTTTCAACAAAACAGTGGAAAATATGAATTTTTAACGAAAAAGATAATTTTCAACAAAATTGTCGAAATTTCAACCAAAAAGGATGACTTTTTAAAAAAATTGTGGAATTTTCAACAAAATAATTAACTTTCAAAACAAATACTAAAATTGTTAACCAAAAATGTTTAACCATTTTTGGGAATTTTTTTGTGAAATCTTTGAAATCGTTATCAAATCTTTTGAAATATTTGTGAAAGATTTCTTAAAATGCTTGAAAATCTTATACATTTTGTATAGGACATCTTCAAAAATCTACATTGTGTTTTAAATGTTTTAAAATCTTTTCACGTTTTAATTTATTTTGGAATCTTTTCAAAACTTCTAAATATATATTTTAAACTTACTCGATTATTTCCCAAACTAATAATTGTTCATTTTTTATTTATTATTCCAACATTTTTTGAAATCTTTTCAAATATTCTCTTAAAATTAATTTTTCACAATAAAAAATCGTTTTAAATTTTCCCAGCAAAGTTAAGATTTTTCTTTATTTTCTCAACACCTTTGAAGATCCTAAAAAAGCTTCAAAATTTTATTTCGAAATCTTCGAAAATCTAAATTAATTTTTTTATTTTTCAAAATCTTTACCAGTTTTAAATTAAGTTTGGATCTTCTCAAAACTTGTAAATACCTCTTAAACTAACTCAAATGTTTTCCAACTTGATAATTGTTCAATTATTATTTATGCATAAAAATTCAATAATTTCACTTACATATTAAAAAATGTATTAAATAGAACAATTAAAATTGTAAGGTTCAAAGTTTTTTATTATTATTAAATAAATTATTATTAAATTTTCAAGAGCTTTACAAAGTTTCCGGGGATTTCAAATGATTTTAAAGGATTTTAAATATGCTTGGGTATTTTTATAAATTCCGAGAAATTCACAAGAGCTTTAAAAAAATTCAAGAGATTTCAAAATATTTTGAAAGATTGGAAATATTTTAGGATATTTTAAAAGAACCTAAGGAATTTTTATTCATTTAAGAAATTTAATGGGATTTCAGAGAATTTGAAATCAAGAGATTTAAAAATTTTCAAGGATTTTCAAAAGACTTCCAAGGATTTGAAACATTCTAGAGGTTTTAAAAAGACTCCAAGGAATTTTTAATTGATTTCAATAATTTGAAGGGATTTAAAAATATTTAAAAGACGATAGGGTATTTTTTTAATTTCATGAAATTTTCAAGAGCTTTAAAAATTTTCAAGAGATTTCGAAAAGATTTTAAAGGATTGGAAATATTTTAGGATATTCTGAAAGATCCCAAGGGATTTTTAATAGATTTCAATCATTTAAAGGGATTTCAAAGGATTTTAAAGATTTTGGAATATTTTTAAAAATTGCCAGGAATTTACAGAAGCTTTCAGCTTCAGGGGATTTCAAATAATTTCAAAAATGTTGGGGTGTTTTTTTTATATTTCAAGAAATTTACAAGAGCTTTAAAAAATTCCAAGGGATTTCAAAAGATTTCAAAGGATTGGAAATATTTTAGGGTATTTTAAAAGGTACCAAGGAATTTTTATTCATTTCAATAATTGAAAGGGATTTCAGAGAATTTCATATGTTTCAGGGTATTTTAAAAGATTCCAAGGAATTTTTATTTATTTCAGAAATTTAATGAGATTTCAAAGAATTTGAAATCAAGAGATTTAAAATTTTAGTTTTAGGGTAGTTTAAAAGATTCCAAGGAATTTTCAAGAGATTAAAAAAAATTTCGAGGAATTTAAAAGATTGCAAAGGATTTGAAACATTTTAGAAGATTTTAAAAGATTCAAAATGATTTTTAATTGATTGTAATAATTCGAAGGGATTTCAAAGGATTTCAAATTTTTTAGGGTATTTTAAAAGATCATAAGGAATTTTTATTGATTTCAGTAATTTCATAAGATTTAAAAGGATTTGAATTATTTTAGGGTATTTTAAAAGATTCCAAGGAATTTTAAATATACCTCAATAATTTTAATGTATTCCAAAGGATTTTAAAGATTTCAAATGTTTTAGGGTATTTTAAAAGATTCCAAGAAATTTTTTAATTGATTTCAATAATTAAAAGGGATTTCAAAGAATTTCAAATGTTTTAGGGTACTTGAAAAGATTCCAAGGAATTTTCAAGAGATTAAAAAAAAATTCAAGGGATTTAAAAGATTGCAAAGGATTTGAAACATTTTAGAGGATTTTGAAAGATTCAAAATGATTTTTAATTGATTGTAATAATTCGAAGGGATTTCAAAGGATTTCAAATGTTTTAGGGTATTTTAAAAGATCATTAGGAATTTTTATTGATTTCAGTAATTTAATGAGATTTAAAAGGATTTGAAATATTTTAGGGTATTTTAAAATATTCCAAGGAATTTTTAATATATTGCAATAATTTTAATGTATTCCAAAGGATTTTAAAGATTTCAAATGTTTTAGGGTATTGCAAGTAAATTTAAAAAATAAATAAAGAGAATTCCAAAGAATGTAAAAGAATTCATGGTGAATTAAAAAAAATTCAAATCTTTGAAATTATACTAATTGATAACCAAAGGAATGACTAATGACTACAAAACAATTCAAGTTAAATTCAAAAGAATTCAAATGAATTGGAAAAAATGCTATAAATTGAAAAAATGCCATTGATTACAATAAAATTTGAGTGAATATAGAGAAGTTTAAGGGAAATGAGAAGAATTCGATGAAATTCATTTTTAAAAAACTGAATTAAAAAAAAGTGAATTTAAAATAATTCAAACATATGAAAAAATTCATTGAATTGGGTAAGTTTGAAACTTGAAATAAGTTTAGAAAAATGAAAGAGAATTTAAAAGAGTTTGATGAAATGCCTAAGAATTTAAGGTGAGTTTTAGAGACTTCAAGATGAATTAAACATAAACTTTTTAAAAATCCATTTAATTGAGTGAATTTAGAAGAATTTAAAAGAATTCAGGAATAATTTATAATAATTCAGGAATACTTCCAAATGAATTGCAAGAAATATTTGAAAATGTCTTCAAATCTTTGAAACCCTACGAAATCCCTCATTTCTTTGTGAATAAATGCTTTGATGAAATCCATTAAGATATTAAAATCCTTGAAAATTATTAAAACCCTTTGAAATCCCTTGAAATTATTTGAATCTATTGAAATAAATAAAAAAATTCTGGGAATCGTTTATATTATAATTATATTTCAAATCCTTTGATATACTTTGAAATTCCTTGAAACTTTTTAAATCTTTTAAAAAAGCCTGCAAATCTTTTAAAATAACCTAAAATATTTCAAAACCTTTGAAATCCTATTAAATTATTGAAATCGATTAAAAATTTCTTTGTAATCATTGAAAATAACCTAAAATATTGAGAAAAAAAAATTCCTTAAAAACTTTTGAAATCCCTTCAAATTTTTTTAATATCTTGAAAATGCCAAGGAATTAAAAAAACAATACCTTAAAATATTTCAAATCCTTTGATCATTTTAACAATTGATCCACAGGACCATTTGAATAAAAACTTTTTAAAATTCCAAAAAAATTAATTGAATTAAGTAAAATTGAGTACATTTAGAAGAATTCAAATTGATTAAAAAAATTCGAAAGAATTCCAACGAATTTAAAAGGATTCAGAATTAATTAATAAGAATTCAGGGTGAATTCCCAAAACTAATTTCAAATCTCTTCAAATTAATGAAACCCTACAAAACATTCTATGAAATATGATATTTCCTGAAATCCTGGAAAATTGATTAAAATACCTTGAGAGCTTTAAAAAACCCTTACAATCATTGAAATCTTCGGAAACCTTATAAAATCTCGTGAAATCTTTTAAAATATCTTAAAACCTTATAGGTCCTGTAAAATCGTTCAAAATCTTCCGCAATTTTAGATTCTTTATCCTAAATAATTTCGCGCTTTGAAATCCTTTCAAATTAATAAAACTAATGAAAAAATTCCTCGGAATCTTTTAAAATTGCCTAAAATATTTAAAATCCTTTGAAATTATTTGAAAACCTTGAAACTTTTAAAAGCTCTTGAAAATTCTTGAGAATTTTTAAAAATACCAGGGTGGCGATTCGGCGGACGATTTCAAATTCCCGGTCATTTCCCGGTTTTCCCCGGTAAAGTTTTTCAATTTTCCCGGTCAACTCAAAGTAACATATTATATTTGCCGAAAAACGCAAACATTTATTTGAATTCATGACGTTCGTTCTAAACATCTTTTAACACAACAGAGCAAAACGTTGCAAAATAAATGAATTTTGAAAAAAAAAACGGATTTTCAATAAAATAGTTCAATTTTCAACCAAAGTGATGAATTTTCAAATCAAATTATGAATCTTTATCTGGAATAGTTAAATTTTAAACCAAAAAGATAAATTTTCAACTAAAATGATGAATATTTAACTGGAACACTCGAATTTTCAACCAAAAAGACGAATTTTTAAAGAAGATTACATTTTAAATAAAAAGATTAATTTTCTACCCAAAAATACAATTTTTCAACCAAATACATTAACCTTTGAAGAAAGGTTTGAAGTTTTAATAAAAGAAGACAAATTTTCAACCAAATACTTAAATTTTGAACTGAAAAAATAATAATTTTCAATCGAAAATGGAATAGTAACATTTTTAGTTTAAAAAATTATTTTTAAACCAAACATAAGAGTTTTCAACTAAAACAATGAATCTTTAACTGAAATAGTTCAATTTTCAAACCAAAAAATTAATTTTTACTATAAAAAAATAAATTGTCAACCAAAACTTTAATAATTAAATTTCAAGTTAAAAAAATTAATGTTTAACCAAACAGATGAATTTTCAACAACAGCTATGGAATTTTCAATTGGAATAAGTTAATTTTTCAGTTAAAAAAATTAGTTTCAACAAAAAAAACTAACTTTTAACAACAACAAAAATTAACTTTCAAAATAATAGTTACATTTTCAAACAAAGTGATGAATTTTCAAATAAAATTGTAAATATTTAACTGCAATAGTTGAATTTCAAACCAGAAAGATGAATTTTTAACTGAAATGATGAATCATTAACTAGAATAATTGAATTTTTGACCAAAAAAATTAATTTTCAACCAAGAAGATTAATTTCTACCAAAAAAAAACGAATTTTCAACTAAAAAAGATAATTTTTCAAACAAAAATTGAATAATCAAATTTTTAGTCAAAAATGAATGTTCAACCAAAGACATGAATTTTGAACTAAAATTATGAAATATTCAACTGGATTAATAGTTACATTTTCATTTGAAAAAAAAAATAATTTTCAACCAAAAAACATCCAAAGAAAAAACAAATTTTCAATCAAACAGCTCATTTTTCAACCAAAGAAATGAATTTTTAATTAAAACGATCGATTTTCATCTAAAAAAAAAATTAATTTTTCACAAAAGAGCTTAACTTTCAAAGAAAAATAAGATAATTTTTTACCAACAAAAAAATCGATTTTTTAACAAAATTGTGGAATTCCGAACTTGAAATTTTTAATTTTCAACTCAGAATGGAACAGTTAAATTTTCGTTTAAAGAAATTAATTTTCAACTAAACTGGTGAATTTTCAAATAAAATGATGAATTTTCAAATAAAATTGTAAATATTTAACTGCAATAGTTGAATTTCAAACCAGAAAGATGAATTTTTAACTGAAATGATGAATCATTAACTAGAATAATTGAATTTTTGACCAAAAAGATTAATTTTCAACCAAGAAGATTAATTTCTACCAAAAAAGACGAATTTTCAACTAACACTAGAGCTTCATACGCGCGCTCCGTGCACGACCAATTTATTTACATGTATTTATTTTATTTGGAAATGAATTTCAATAAAATACCATGAAATTAACTTTTACTTCAATAAATTTGATTTGTACACGGCTTTGCATGGATACCATCTCACGATGAAGAATAAATAATTCTGTAAAAAATTGAGCCTATTCGTTGAAAAATAGCCAGACTCTAAATTTTGTAATCGAAATTGTTTAAATAATTAATAATTCTTGTAAATTTACAAAACATAGTAAAGAGTCACCGGAAAGGTAATCTTAGTTGACTACGCAAACAAATTGTTCTGAATGTGTTCATGAAAATTGTTTAAATAATTAATAATTATTGTGAATTTTCAAAGTATCATAGGAAAGAGGTATTTGAAAAACATTCTTTATTGAGTCCGTAAACAAATTGAGCCTATTCTTTAAAAAATAGCCAAACTCTTGATTTGTTTATCAAAATTGTTTAAATAATTATTCATTGTTTGAAATTTGCAGAGCATTATAGCAAAAAGTCAGTGCAAAGATATTCTTACTTAATTCTATAAAAAATGGAGCCTATTCGTTAAAAAATAGCCAAACTCTCAGTTTTTAAATTAAAATTGTTTAAATAATTGAAAATTATTGTAAGTTTAGAAAGCAACATAGATAACAGTCATCGAAAAGATATTCTTAGTTGAATTCGTAAACAAAGTGAGCCTATTTGTTGAAAAACAGCCAAACTCTGAATATGTGTATGAAAATTGTTAAAATAATTAACTATTATTGTAAATTTGCAAAGTAACATAGGGAAGACTTATTTTTAATACATTCTTTTTGGTTCTGTAAACCAATTGAGCCAATTCGTTAAAAATAATGATATTACAAATAATAATTCTTGTAAATTTACAAAGCAGCATATAAAATAGTCAGCGAAAAGACATTCCTAGTTGATTCCGTAAACAAATTCTGCCTATTCCTTGAAAAATAGACCAACTCTGAATATTTTTATAAAAATTGTTAAAATAATTAATAATTATTGTATATTTTCAAAGTATCGTAGAAAAGATTTATTGGGAATACATTCTTTCTTGATTCCCTAAACTAATTGTTCCTATTCGTTGAAAAATGACCGGGCGCTTAATTTGTTTATGAAAATTCTTTAAATAATTAATAATTCTTGAAAATTTGCAAATCATTATAGAACAAAGTAATCTGAAAGATATTCTTACTTAATTTTGTACAAAATTGAGCCTATTCGTTGAGAAATAGCCAAACTCTTAATTTTGTAATCAAAATTGTTTAAATAATTAATAATTCTTGTAAATTTATAAAGCAACATAGAAAAGAGTAATCGGAAAGATATTCTTAGTTGACTCCGTAAACAAATTGTGCCTATTCCTTGAAAAATACCCAAACTCTGAATATGTTTATGAAGACTGTTTAAATAATTAATAATTATTGTAACTGTGCAAAGTATCGTAGAAAAGAGTTATTGGCAATACATTATTGGTGATTCCGTAAACAAATTGGGCTTATTCGATGGACAGTGGCCAAACTCTTAATTTGTTGAAATAATTGATAATTCTTGTAAGTTTGCAAAGCTTCATAGAAAAGAGTCATCGGAAGGATATTCTTAGTGAATTCTGTAAAAGAAATTTACCGTATTCGTTGAAAAATAGCCAAACTCTTTGTTTATGCAAATTGTTTCAATTATTAATAATTATTGTAAATTTACGAAGCTACATAGAAAAGTTTCATCAGAAAGACATTCGTAGTTGACTTTGTAAACAAACTGTACCTATTCCTTGAAAAATAGCCAAACTCTAAATATGTTTATGAAAATTGTTAAAATAATTAATAATTATTATATATTTGCAAGCTATCGTAGAAACGAATTATTGGAAATACATTCTTTCTTGATACCCTAAACTAATTTATCCCATTCATTGAAAAAAGGCCAAGGTCCTTCTGCAAAGTTAAACAAAAATGTAAAGCTGGTTTTTAAATAAAAAAATTAACAAAATTTATTATAAAAAATCCAAACACAATAAAAAAATAAATGGTACTCAAAATTTCGAAAGTTTCTAACATTTTGAAATATAAATGAACTATGACTAAAACGTTAAATCGAAAATGAATCTTTCAAAATACGAATAAAATTTTTGAAATGTTAATTAAAAGCCTTATTTTAAAAAAATGCGTGAAAGGAATCGTATATATACCGAAGTATAAATGCATATACTTCCACTAAACTTCTTATGAAAACAAACATCTCGAGTTCAAATAAACACAGATCGCCCATCGTCGATGAGATCGCCTTATGGTTAACTAAGTAACGGTAACGGTAACTAAACGACGAATACCAACTTTCAAAGATAGGAAAGATAATTTTTCAACCAAAAATTGGATAATTAAATTTTTAGTCAAAAAATGAATGTTCTACCAATGAGATAAATTTTCAATTAAAATTATGGAATATTCAACTGGAATAATATTTACATTTTCAGTTTGAAAAAAAAATAAAATTTCAACCAAAAAACATCCTAAGAAAAAACAAGTTTTCAATCAAGCAGCTCATTTTTCAAGCAAAGAAATGAATTTTTAAATCAAACGATGAATCTTCAAAAAAAAAACTTTAACAAAAGAGCTTAACTTTGAACCAAATAATTTTATTTCAAACCTAAAAGATGAATTTTCAACTGAAATAATAAATATTTGACTGGAATACTTGAATTATTAACCGAAAAGAAGAATTTTTAAACAAGAAGATTAACTTTCAAAGAAAAATAAGATAATTTTTTACCAACAAAAAAATCGATTTTTTAACAAAATACATGAATTTTCATCGGAATAGTTAAATTTTCAATTAAAAAGACAAATTTTTATCCAAATTGTGGAACTCCAAACTTGAAAATTTTAATTTTCAACTCAGAATGGAAGAGTTAAATTTTCGTTTAAAGAAATTAATTTTCAACCAAACTGGTGAATTTTCAAATAAAATGATGAATCTTCAACTGAAATGATGAATCTTTAACTGGAATAGTTTAATTTTATGCCAAAAAGATGAATTATCAACCATAAAGTTTAATTGTCTACAAAAATAGATGAATTTTCCACAAAGTACATACATTTTCAAACAAATAGTTTAATTATTAAATGAAAAATATCAATTTTCAACCAAATAGTTGAATTTTCATCAAAAAAAGATAAATTAATTTTTAACAAAAGTTTAACTTTTAACTCAGTAGTTGAATTTCTAACTAAAAAACGATGAATTCGCAACGAACAATTTAAAAAAAATTTCTATTATAATTCAGAAATATTTCTTCTTTGAAATTCTACTTCTACTCTGAAAACTGCTTGAAGTATTTTTATTACCTAAAATTTAGAAGAGGGAACTTTCAAATTGTGACGAATTCTGACTTGAAAGAGGGATTTTTAAAAATTCCTTTTTTCTCAATCCGAATTATAATTCCTTTAAAAAATTCTCATTCCATGTAAAACATTCCCTGTTCCAAGTGAAATTATATTTCTTGAATTTTGCTATGATCAGAAGTAAATTCCCGGTTTTTAACTTAAATTCCCGGTCATTTCCCGGTCAATAAAATTCCAGGTCATTTCCCGGTCAAGTCGCCACCCTGAAATACTCTAAAATCTAAAAAATCCCTTCAGATTATTGAAATCTATTAAAAACTTCTCGGAATCTTTAAAAATACTGCGAAATATTTCAAAAAAATTCAAGACAATTCAAAAATAGGTACAGACCTGAATTGAATAGTATGAACCCATGAGTTATTTCATGGAGAATAGTGTATTCTCCATGAGTTATTTATTGAAAGAAAAGTGACTATTATCTCAAAAAAGTAAGTAGAAAGCGATTTTGATAAAAAAATGACTAATATTGACTGTACGGCAGTCCTGATTATTTTTACAGTTACTTCTTACAGAATTTTCCTGATTTTTGCTATTTTTTCAAAATGCCTGACTCTTGGAAGCTTTGATCTTATTATACATTTTTTTCAAGTTCCATTCTGGGCTGCAAATAGGGTACCATAGGGACCAAATCTTGAAAATAGGGTACTTTAGGGACCTTAACTGAATATAGGGTATTTTTATTTAGATATTTTAGGGTATTTTAAAAGATTTCACGGAATTTTAAAAACTACAAAAAAATACAACAAAAACATTAGCTATTTGTATTTAACTGTATTTTTTTGTTAAATTTTATACAGTTTTACAAAAAAGTACATGTTTGAACAAAAAAGTACATTTTTTAACAAAAAATGACAATTGTAGAAACGTACTTTCTTGTAAAAATTATTTCCACCAACGTTGATTTCCTTTCTTTCATTTATGTTGAAATTAAGAACAAGTACGAACCTAATTAAAGTTCTTGCAGCGAATATCGTCGGATGGTCTTTTTCTGAAGGTTTTAAATACACCCTGTTAAGATTCACGCCCTTGGTGTCCATCCGATAATGTCCTTTGGCCACCCCATCTGGGTTGAGCATTGGAATCAATTTGAACACATAAAGCCGGCGTAGATTAATAGCTATTGGATCTTCTCGATTGAGTAAAAGACTCAGAAAACCATTGAGAACAAAACTAGAAGGCGTTTCACCAGGGTGGACACGTGCACTCACAAAAATTACCTGTGGGAAAATTAAATCAGAAATTTGATTAGTCTGGAAAAATACTAAAACCATGGGAATTCAAGAAATTAAATTCAGAATGAACAGGGTGGCGATTCAGCGGACGATTTCAAATTCCCGGGTTTTTTCCGGTCGTTTTTCAATTTTCCCGGTCAACTAAAAGTAATATATTCATATTTTCCGCAAAACGAAAACATTTATTTTAATTAATGACGTTCATTCTAAACATCCTTTAACATAACAGAGCAAAATATTTCAAAATAAATGAATTTTGATAAAAATACTTAAATTTTCCAATAAAAAATATCAATTTTTTACAGAAAATGGAATAGTTAGACTTTCAGTTGAAAAAGTTCATTTTCAACAAAAAAAACGGATTTTCAACAAAATAGTTCAATTTTCAACCAAAGTGATGAATTTTCAAATAAAATTATGAACCTTCAACAAATTTTAAACCAAAAAGATGAATTTTCAACTAAAATAATGAATATTTAACTGGAACTCTTGAATGTTTAACCAAAAAGATGAATTTTTAAACAAGAAGATTAATTTTCTACCAAAAATATAATGTTTCGACAAAATACATGCATTTTTAACGAAATAGTTGAATTTTTAATTAAAGAAGACAATTTTTCATCCAAATAGTTGAATTTTGAACTAAAAAAATAATAATTTTCAACCGAAAATGGAATAGTAAAATTTTTAGTTAAAAAATTAATTTCTAACCAAACGTAAGAGTTTTCAACTAAAACAATGAATCTTCAACTGAAACAGTTTGAATTAATTTTTACTAAAAAAGATAAACTGTCAACGAAAATTTGAATAATTAAATTTCAAGTAAAAAAAAAATGTTTACCCAAACAGATGAATTTTCAATTGGAACAAATAAAATTTTCAGTTAAAAAATTAATTTTACCAAGAAAACTAACTTTGAAACAAACAGTTATATTTTCAAACAAAGTGATGAACTTTAAAATAAAATTGGGAATACTCAACTGGAATAGTTGAATTTTAAACCAGAAAGATGAATTGTTTACTGAAATAATAAATCTTTAACTAGAATAATTGAATTTTTGACCAAAAAAATTAATCTTCAACCAATAAGATTAATTTCTACCAAAAAAAAAAACGAATTTTAAACTAAAAAAGATAATTTTTCAACCAAAAATTGGATAATTAAATTTTTAGTCAAAAAATGAATGGTCTACCAATGACATAAATTTTTAATTAAAATTATGGAATATTCAACTGGAATAATATTTACATTTTCAGTTTAAAAAAATAAAATTTCAACAAAAAACATCCTAAGAAAAAACAAGTTTTCAATCAAGCAGCTCATTTTTCAACCAAAGAAATGAATTTTTAAATCAAACGATGAATCTTCACAAAAAAAAAATTTCAACAAAAGAGTAACTTTCGACCAAATAATTTTATTTCCAACCTAAGGGATCAATTTTCAACTAAAATGATACATATTTAACTGGAACTCTTGAATTTTCAACCAAAAAGATTAATTTTTAAACAAGAAGATTAATTTTCTACCAAAAATACAATGTTTCAACAAAATAGATGCATTTTTAACGAAATAGTAGAATTTTTAATTAAAGAAGACAATTTTTCATCCAAATAGTTGAATTTTGAACTAAAAAAATAATAATTTTCAACCGAAAATGGAATAGTGAAATTTTTAGTTAAAAAAATTAATTTTTAACCAAACATAAGAGTTTTGATCTAAAACAATAAATCTACAACTGAAGTAGTGTAATTTTTAAACAAAAAATTAATTGGAATAAATAAAATTTTCAGTTTAAAAAATTACTTTCAACAAAAAAACTATCTTTGAAACAAATAGTTACATTTTCAAACAAAGTGATGAACTTGAAAATAAAATTGGGAATACTTAACTGGAATAGTTGAATTTTAAACCAGAAAGATGAATTTTTTACTGAAATGAATCTTTAACTAGAATAATTGAATTTTTGACCAAAAAAATTATTTTCAACCAAGAAGATTAGTTTCTACCAAAAAGACGAATTTTCAATAAAATACACGAATTTTCAACTAAAAAAAGATAAATCGTCAACCAAAAATTGAATAGTTAAATTTATAGTTAGAAAAAGTAATGTTCAACCAAAGAGATGAATTTTTAACTAAAATAATGGAATATTCCATTGGAATGCTTACATTATCAGTTGAAATATTTAACTAGAATCGTTACAATTTAAATTTTTGAAATTTAATTTTACATCAAATAAACAAAAAAATTTCGAACGATGTGATCAATTTTCAACTAAAACGATGCATCTTTAACTAGAATAATTAAATTTTCAACCAAAAAGAAGAATTTTCATTCAAGAAGATTAATTTTTGCTAAAAAACAGGAATTTTCTACTAAAATATACGCATTCAAAAAAATGGTTAAAGTTGCAAATGTAACAGTTAAATTTTCAGTAAAAAAAAAAAACAATAAATTTCAGCCAAAGGAAAATAAGATTTTCAAAACTAAAGCTCATTTTTCAATCAAAGAGATGAATTTTCAATTAAAATAATGAAAATTGAACAAAAAAATTAATTTTTAATAAAATATGTTTCTAAAATAGGGGAATAGGGGAAAGAGGGTGAAGTCTGAAAATTTCACCAGAACTGACAAAAATTTAAGATTTATTAATGCAAAAATTTTATTATTACATTATCAGTTCAAATAATTAATTTTCAATCAAGAAAAAGGGAATTTTCAACAAAATAGTTGAATTCTCAACCAAACTAATGAATCTTCAATAGAAAAAAATTAATTCTCAACAAAAAGTGTTATCGTTATATTATAAAAAGTTGATATTTTCACCAAAAATTATTTTAATTTTCCATAAAAAACTGTTAAATTAAACCCAAAAATACAAATTTTCAACAAAATAGTTGAATTTTCAACCAAGAAAGCTTTTTCAATCCATAAAAAAAACATTCCCATCCAAAATGTTAAGTTTTTAAGTCATGAAGACTACTTTTTGAAAACAAAATTGAACTTAAAGCAAAAAAATATGCATTTTCTACCTAAACAATTGAATTTCTGATAAAAAAGAAATTTTTCTCAACAAAATAAATAAATTTTCAATTTAAAAAGATCAATTTTCTAGCAAAAATGAAGTAGCTACATTTCTCGTAAAAAAAAATCATTTTCAACAAAAAATAAAACGAATTTTCAACAAAATTTGTTAAATTTTCAACCAAAGAAATTAACTTTTAACTAAAATTATGCATGTTCAGAAAAAAAATGTTTAACCAAATAGTTGAATTTTCAACCCAGAAATTGTATTTTCTACCAAAAAAAAAGACAAATTTTCAACTAAATGAATGAATTTTTATCTAAAAAATATAAAATGTCAACAACAACAAAAATAGAATAGTTTAATTTTAAGTTAGAGAAATAAGTTTTTAAACAAATAACATAAATTTTCGACCAAATAGTTAAATATTCGACCGAGAAGATGTAATGCCTATAAAAAAAAATTTTGACGAAAAATGGAAAAGTTAAATTTTTAGTTGAAAAAATTAATTTTTAATTTAAAAAAAAACTAATTTTCAACCAAAGAAATGAAATTTCAACCAGAAAGATTTATTTTCTACCGAAAAAGAATAATTTTTAAGAAAATACATGAATTTTCCACCAAAATTTTTTTTTTTTAATGGAATTTTCAACCTAACAGTTGCATCTTCAACTAAAAAGGTTAATTTTCTACCCAAAAAATACAATTTTTCAAAGAAAAAAAGATACATTTTCAACAAATAATAGAATAGTTTAATTTTCGGTTAGAGAAATCAGTTTTTAAGCAAATAAAATAAATGTTCAACGAAATAGTTAAATCTTCAACTAAACAAATTAATAATTCAACTAAACATAATTAATTAGTTTGAAAAATTAATTTTCAATAAAAAACTAATTTTCAACCAAATGTTAAAATTTTTAATGGAATTTTCAACCAAAAAGAATAATTTTCTACCAAAAA
>CAKNYM010052824.1:401446-412217 GCA_932195095.1 Andricus curvator
AAGAAACCTAATCTTTTTGGTTGACAATTCACCTTCTGGTTAAAAATGTACGTAATTTGTTGAAAATTCGTCTTTTTTGTAGAAAAATAATCTTTTTGGGTTTAAAATTCAATTATTTGGTTGAAAATTGATGTATTTTATTGAAAATTCTTCTTTTCTGGTAGAAAATTAATTTTCTTAATTTAAAATCCAATTATTTGATTGAATTTGTCCGTATTTTGTTGAAAAGTCATCTTTTTGGTAGAAAATTAATCTTTTTGGTTGAGAATTCACCTATATGGTTAAAAATTTATGTAATTTGTTGAAAATTCGTCTTTTTAGTAGAAAATTAATTTTCTTGGGTTTAAAATTCAATTATTTGGTTAAAAATTGATGTACTTTGTTGAAAATTCTTCTTTTCTGGAAGGAATTGAACCTTTTTGGTTGAAAATTCAATTATATTGTTAAAAATTAATGTATTTTATTGAAAAGTCATCTTTTTTGTTAGAAAATTCAACTATTTGGTTAAAAATGTATGTAATTTGTTGAAAATTCGTCTTTTTAGTAGAAAATTAATTTTTTTGGATTTAAAATTCAATTATTTGGTTAAAAATTGATATACTTTGTTGAAAATTCTTCTTTTCTGGGAGAAAACTAACCTTTTTCGTTGAAAATTCAATTATTTGGTTAAAAATGTATTTTGTTGAGAATTCATCCTTTTTGGTAGAAAATTAATCTTTATTGGTTGAAAATTCATCTGTTTAGTTTCGAAAATTCACCTATTTGATTAAAAATTTATGTATAATTATGTATAAGAAGATTTTCTGGTAGAAAATTAATCTTCTTAGTATAAAATCCAATTATTTGATTAAATTTGTATATATTTTGTTGAGAATTCATCTTTTTCGGTAGAAGATTATTGGGAATATTTTTTAAATATTTGTAAATGTCTTTGAAATCGTTGACATTTTTTGAAATCTTTAAAATTTTTTAAGATCTTTGTGAATATGTTGAAACTTTTGACGTATTTAAAAATGTTGTGAAATCTTTTAACATTTTTGTAAAATCCTTGAAATTTTCTAAAAAACTTTGAAATCGTTTAAATTCTTTGAAGTCTGGTGTACTGTACCCTTATTGAAATCTTTGAAATTCTTGTATTCTTTTGAAAACTTTATGAAATTTTTAGGAAATCTTAAAAATGTTTTGAAATCTTAGAAATCACTTTTTAAACTCTTTGAAATCCTAGAAGTCTTTTGAAAGTTTTAAAATATTTGTGGAATGTTCGAAATCTTTGAGAAATCTTTGAAATCTGGTGTACAGGCCTTTTTCAAATCTTTGAAATCCTTGAAATTTTTATGAAATGTTCAAAATCTTTGGGAAGTTTCTGTGAAATTTCTTAAATCTAGTGTACACGCCTTTTTTAAGTCTTTGAAAACCGTGAAATGTTCAAAATTACTTGAAATATTTTTAAATCTTTAAACTATTTTGACATATTTTGTAAATTTGTTTAATCAGGTGTACACTCAAAAACCGTCTGGTCAATCCCTCGAAAAAACACTTGTACAGCCATGGCTCATTCTAATTCTGAAACTGAATTAACATCGACATTTTGCACTAATAATTTTTATAATTTGTAAGTTAAGTATGACAAAAAGTGTATACTTTAAAATTCCATATTAGTGGAGAAGTAAAAAAACTTATAGAATTATTCACAATATTAAAGTCTGTTAACAGGGTGGCGATTCGGAGGACGATTTCAAATTCCCGGTCATTTCCCGGTTTTCCCCGGTCAAGTTTTTCAATTTTCCCGGTCAACTCAAAGTAACATATATATATTTGCCGCAAAACGCAAACATTTATTTTAATTCATGACGTTCGTTCTAAACATCTTTTAACACAACAGAGCAAAACGTTGCAAAATAAATGAATTTTGAAAAAATACTTAAATTTTCCACTAAAAAATATCAATTTTTTACAAAAAAAAATGGAATAGTTAAACTTTCAGTTGAAAAAATTAATTTTCAAAAAGAAAAACGGATTTTCAACAAAACGGTTCAATTTTCAACCAAAGTGATGAAATTTCAAATCAAATTATGAATCTTTATCTGGAATAGTTAAATTTTAAACCAAACAGATAAATTTTCAACTAAAATTATGAATATTTAACTGGAACACTCGAATTTTCAACCAAAAAGACGAATTTTAAAAGAAGATTACATTTTAAATAAAAAGATTAATTTTCTACCCAAAAATACAATTTTTCAACCAAATACATTAACTTTTAAAGAAAGGTTTGAAGTTTTAATAAAAGGAGACAAATTTTCAATCAAATAGTTAAATTTTGAACTGAAAAAATAATAATTTTCAATCGAAAATGGAATAGTAACATTTTTAGTTAAAAAAATTATTTGTAAACCAAACATAAGAGTTTTCAACTAAAACAATGAATCTTTAATTGAAATAGTTCAATTTTCAAACCAAAAAATTAATTTTTACTAAAGAAAGATAAATTGTCAACCAAAACTTTAATAATTAAATTTCAAGTTAAAAAAATTAATGTTTAACCAAACAGATGAATTTTCAACAACAGCTATGGAATTTTCAATTGGAATAAGTTAAATTTTCAGTTAAAAAAATTAGTTTCAACAAAAAAAAACTAACTTTTAACAACAACAAAAACTAACTTTCAAAATAATAGTTACATTTTCGAACAAAGTGATGAATTTTCAAATAAAATTGTAAATATTTAACTGCAATAGTTGAATTTCAAACCAGAAAGATGAATTTTTAACTGAAATGATGAATCATTAACTAGAATAATTGAATTTTTGACCAAAAAGATTAGTTTTCAACCAAGAAGATTAATTTCTACCAAAAAAGACGAATTTTCAACTAACAAAGATGATTTTTCAACCAAAAATTGAATAATCAAATTTTTAGTCAAAAATTAATGTTCAACCAAAGACATGAATTTTGAACTAAAATTATGAGATATTCAACTGAATTAATAGTTACATTTTCAGTTGAAAAAAAAAATAATTTTCAGCCAAAAAACATCCAAAGAAAAAACAAATTTTCAATCAAACAGCTCATTTTTCAACCAAAGAAATGAATTTTTAATTAAAACGATCGATTTTCATCTAAAAAAAAAATTAATTTTTCACAAAAGAGCTTAACTTTCAACCAAATAATTTTATTTCAAACCTAAAAGATGAATTTTCAACTAAAATAATAAATATTTGACTGGAATACTTGAATTTTTAACCGAAAAGAAGAATTTTTAAACAAGAAGATTAACTTATAAAGAAAAATAAGGTAATTCTTTACCAACAAAAAAATCGATTTTTTAACAAAATACATGAATTTTCATCGGAATAGTTAAATTTTCAATTAAAAAGACAAATTTTTATCCAAATTGTGGAACTCCGAACTTGAAAATTTTAATTTTCAACTCAGAATGGAACAGTTAAATTTTCGTTTAAAGAAATTAATTTTCAACCAAATTGGTGAATTTTCAAATAAAATGATGAATCTTCAACTGAAATGATGAATCTTTAACTGGAATCGTTTAATTTTATGCCAAAAAGATGAATTGTCAACCATAAAGTTTAATTGTCTACAAAAATATATGAATTTTCCACAAAGTACATACATTTTCAAACAAATAGTTTAATTATTAAATGAAAAATATCAATTTTCAACCAAATAGTTGAATTTTCATCAAAAAAAGATAAATTAATTTTTAACAAGTTTAACTTTTAACCCAGTAGTTGAATTTCTAACTAAAAAACGATGAATTCGCAACGAACAATGTAAAAAAAATTTCTATTATAATTCAGAAATATTTCTTCTTTGAAATTCTACTTCTACTCTGAAAACTGCTTGAAGTACTTTTATTACCTAAAATTTAGAAGAGGGAACTTTCAAATTGTGACGAATTCTGACTTGAAAGAGGGATTTTTAAAAATTCCTTTTTTCTCAATCCGAATTATAATTCCTTTAAAAAATTCTCATTCCATGTAAAACATTCCCTGTTCCAAGTGAAATTATATTTCTTGAATTTTGCTATGATCAGAAGTAAATTCCCGGTTTTTAAATTAAATTCCCGGTCATTTCCCGGTTTTTTCCCGGTCAATAAAATTCCAGGTCATTTCCGGTTTCCCGGTCAAGTCGCCACCCTGGTTAATTACAATCTATAAAATAATTAGTACAGTCTACGAAAAGTGCCCTAAAATCACTTTACTTACTCTGTAACGAAGAAAACATAAATTATATCTTGATAAATAAAAACTTTTCAGTAGCAAGATTTCTTCTAAACGAGATGTTTCATAATAGACTAAAAGATTAAATTCTTTATTACTCATCGAATTTCAATGAAATAATTGTTTTAAAAGTAAAAAAAAATTCAAATTCAAGGTTCTCGTGAAAAATTCAAGGAGATTTCCAGGTTTTCAAGGTTTAAAAAAAATTCAAGGAGAATACCAGGTTTTCAAGGTCGCTGGACACCTTGATATTGAATTTTCAACCAAAAAAGATTTTGTGTCCCAAGAAATGAATTTTCAGCACAAAAAGACTAAAGAATAATTGTAAATAAGGAATACTTACTGCGTAGATCGGCTTATCACGGATCCTGTCCCATTGTGGATGTCCTGGTACAATTTTATAAACCGGGCACATTCCTTGGCTAAACATTTTCATTTGTTTATTAAGATTAATCACGTTGAGTTTGACATAAGCTTCTGGTGTTGCGGCTTTGACTCCAAAGTAAAACCATGTCCTGTTACTATTTTCATACTCTGTCCCATGGCAATCATGTTTCGTCCATAAATTAAATTCATAGTCAAGGGTTTCATCGCTGATGCCATTTTTGCAGGACTTAACGTCGGTTTCACGTGCTTCTATAAATTGGGTTTCAAGTTCGTATTAAAAAAGGAAAAAACTTTTTGCTACGACTTCATCCAGATAATTTTTAATCTTCCGGATAAATAAATATATAATTTATAATAAAAATAGTTTATAAACAAATATTTCTAACATCTTTTTTTTCTTTTCTAATCCAATTATTAAAAAGCACTTTGAAATACAAAGTTTAATGTTTTCCCTTCGAGAAAAATAACCAGGGTGTCTACTCAAATCCTGGAAAAAAATTAACAATGACAATTCCAGGTTTTTTTCGAGTACAAGTTTTTACCTTCAAATCAACCAGATTCTTTTTTGAAAATTTTAGAAATCTCATTAAATATTTTTTTTAAATTAATTTTTCAACAAAAAAAATATTGTTAGTTTTTCTAGGAATTTTTATAAAAATTTTTTTTTCAAATTTTGTCAAATTTTTCGCATTTTTTAAACAATCGACTCGGAATATTTATAGAGATTTGCGAGTTTATTATAAATAATGTTCTTTTCCAGTTTCTATGAATTCAATTAATATATTTAATTTATAAAGCCTTGAAAAGTTATATTACAAGATATTCTTAAACATATTAGCATCATAGATTAATTAAATAATTAAATAAAAATATAATTAATCATTTCTTGAATTTGTCCCTAAAGTCCGCGAATTTTAACAATAATTTAAACAAATTTTTATTTTATCTTATACTTAAAATTCATTGCATATTTAGGTAAAATTAATGTGGTTACTGTATTAAATTCAATTTGAAACGCTTCAAATTCCTAAGATTTCAAGTCAAAATATTACATTTTCAACAAGAACGATGAATTTTTAATCAAATAGTTGAATTTTCAACCAAAAATAAGATTTTTCATCAAAATATATGAATTCCCAACCAAACAGTTGAATTTTATACTGAAAAATATCAATTTCCAACCAAATAGTTGAATTTTGAACTGAAAAAAGATAAATTTTCCACCAAAATAATGAATATTTAACTAGAATACGATTTGGCAACAAAATACATGAATTTTAAACTAAATAGTTGAATTTTCAACCAAAAAAGATCAATTTTCAACCAAGCAGTTCAATTTTGAACTAAAAATTATCAGTTTTCGAAAAAAAATGGAATACGTAATTTCCAGTTAAAAAATTAATTTTCCACCAACTCGAAAAAAAAACTAAGGTGATGAATTTCCAACTAAAAGGATTCATCTTTAACTAGAATAATTTAATTTTCCACCAAAAAGATGAATTTTCATCCAAGAATATCAATTTCTACCAAAAAGATGATTTTTCAATTAAAAAACGATAATTTTTCAACCAAAAATGGAATAGGTAAATTTGTAATTACAACAATTAATGTTCAACCAAAGAGATGAATTTTTAACTAAAATTATAAAATTAAAAAAAATTAATTTTCAACCAAAGAGATGAATTTTTAAGTAAAATTATAAAATTTAAAAAAATTAATTTTCAAATATAAAAGAAAAAAATAGTTACAGTTTCAACTGGAATAGTTGACTTTTAAACCAAAAAGATAAATTTTCAAACAAAATGATGAATCTTGAACTGAAATAGTTAAAATTTTCAATCAAAAAGATGAATTTTCAACCAAGAAGATTAATTAACTTTAATTAATTTTTTTATCTGAGAATTTAACTAATGGCTGAAAATTCAGCTTCTTTATTAAAAATCCATCTTTTTGGTTAAAAATTCATTTCAGTGGTTCAAAATTTAACCTTTTCTTATGGAAATTAATTTGTTTGGTTGTAAATTTAATTTTTTTAACAGAAAATTAAAAAATTCCATTTTTGGTGGAAAATTGATCTTTTTTAGTGGAAAATGAAACTATTTGGTTGAACATTTATTTATTTTGTTAAAAATTTGTCTTTTTTCGTAGAAAATTAATCTTCTTCCTTGAAAATTAATTTCTTTGGTTGAAAATGTAACTATTTTGTAGAAAATTCATTCTTTGGCTGTAGATTCCTCATCTTAGTAAAAAATTTATTTCTTTGTGTGGAAGTGAACAATTCTTTTATAGTTAAAATTTTAACTTTTTTGTTCATTCCTCTTCGGTTGCAAACTAATCCTTTTTAGGTGAATTATTTTAGTTGAAAATTAATCACTTTGTTGGAAAATGTAACCATTTTTTTGTAAATGAGTTTTTTTTTAGTTGAAAATTCATTTTTCTTTGTGTTGAAAATTCGTCTTTTTTGGTAGAAATTAATCTTCATGGTTGAAAATTCAACAATCCCAGTTCAAGATTCATCATTTTACTTGAAAATTAATCAGTTGGGTTGAAATTAATTTTTTAAACTTAAAATTTAACTATTTCATTTTTGGTAGAAAATTAATCTTTTTGTTTGAAAATTCACCTTTTTGTTGGAAATTTTAATTTTTTTTTTTAATTAATCTTCTCGGTTAAAAATCAATCTTTATGGTTGTAAACTCATTTCTCTGGTTAAAGTAAATTTTTGATTCGAAAATTCATTTTTTGTTGTTGATATTTTGTCTTTTTACGGTTGAAATTTCAACTAATTTGTTGAAACTCGTTTTTTTAGGTTCAAAAGGTTTAAAATGGTTGAAAAATTACCGATTTCGTTGAAAATTATTTTTTTTATTGAAAATTATTTTTCAACTGAATAATATTTAACTTCCATTTTTTTTGAAAATTCATCTTTTCGGTTAAAAATTCATTTCCTTCGTTAAGAATTGAACTATTTTATTGAAACTCCTTTTTATGGTTCGAACATTTTTTTACTGCAAATTAAACTACTCTATTTTTAGGTAAAAATGCATCTTTTTCAGTGTAAAATGCAACTATATGGTTGAAAATTCATGTGTATTTTGTTCAAAATTCGTCTTTTTTGGTAGAATATTATTCTTTTTGTTTAAAAGTGGTTGAAAAATGAACGATTTTGTCAAACATTCCTTTTTTTTTGTTAGCAAATTATTTTTTTTTTAAACTAAACATTCGTATTTTTGGTAGAAAATGATTTGATTTAAAATGCATCTTTTTGTTTAAAAATACATTTGTTTGGTTGAAAATGTAAATATTTTTTTGAAACTTCGTTTCTTTTTTGGTTGAAAATTATTTGTGCATTGAAAATTTAACCATTCCATTTTTAGTTAAAAATTGATCATTTTTAGTTGGAAATTCAACTATGTGGTTTGTAAATTAATTTCTTTGGTTGAAAATTTAACTATTTTGTTGAAATTTCGATTTTGTTCGGTTGAAAATTAATTTTTTTATCTCAAACTTTAACGGTTCCAATTTTGGTTAAAAATTTATCTTTTTAGTTGAAAATTCATTTCTGTCGTTGAAATTTGAACTATTTTATTGAAAAATTAACTTTTCCATGTTTGGTTGAAACTGTGTTTTTTAGCTAAAACAGTAATTTCTATAGTTGAAAATTTAACAAATTGTTGAAGATTCGTTTTTTTTGTCACTTGACAATTTTCCGTTTTTAGTCGAAAATAAAACTACTTGGTTGAAAGTTAAATTCTACATTTTAAGTATAAGGAGATAAAATAAAAATTTGTTTTTATTATTATTTAATTCATCGATTTTTGGCTGAAAATTCTTTTTTTTTTAGTTCAAAATTCAACTATTTTGTTGAAAATTCATGTTCTTTTGTTGAAAAATCGTCTTTTTTGACAGAAAATTAATTTTTTAAACTAAAAATTTAACTATTTCATTTTACATTTAATACTGATCTTTTTTAGTTTAAAATTCAACTATTTTGTTAGAAATTTATCTTTTTTAATTGAAAATTCAACTATTTTGTTAGAAATTTATCTTTTTTAGTTGAAAATTCAACTATTTTTCGGAAAATTGATGTTTTTTGTTGAAAAATCGTTTTGTTTTTCAGAAAATTAATTTTTTTAACTGAAAATTTAACTATTTCATTTTTGGTTAACTATTGATCTTTTTTAGTTCAAAAATGATCTATTCTCGCTGAAAATTTGTCTTTTTTAGTTGAAAAGTCAACTATTTTGTTGAAAGTTCATGTTTTTTCTTAAAAAAATCATCTTTTTTAATAGAAAATTAATCTTCTTGTTTGAGAATTAATCTTTTTGTTGGAAAATTCATCATTTTATTTTAATATTCTTGAAATTCATAGACTTTAGAGATAAATTCAAGAAATGATTAATTTTGTTTTTAGTATTATTTAATTATTTAATTTCTGGCTGAAAATTGATCTTTCTGAATTCAAGATGGAACTATTTTGTTGAAAATTCATGTTTTTTTTCGAAAAATAGTCTTTTTTGGCAGAAAATCTTCTTGTTTGAAAATTAATCTTTTTATTTGAAAATTCATCTTGTTGGTTTAAAATAAAACTTGTTTATAACTTAAACTCTGAATTTTAAGTATAAGGAGAAAAATTAAAAATTTGTTTGAATTATTATCCAAATTCATGGACTTTAGAGACAAATTCGAGAAACGATTAATTATGTGTTTATTATTATTTAATTAATCGATGTCTGGCTGAAAATTGATCTTCTTGATTTCAAAATTCAACTATTTTGTTACAAATTCATGTTTTTTTGTTAAAAAATCATCTTTTTTGGCAGAAAATTTATTTTTTGATCTGAAAATTTAACGACTTAATTTTTCGTTATATGTGGATCTTTTTTAGTTCGAAATTCAACTATTTAGTTGCAGTTTTATCTTTGTTAGTTGAAAATTGCACTATTTTGTTGAAAATTTATGTTTTTGATTGAAAAAACAATCTTTCATGGTAGAAAATTAATCTTTATGTTTGAAAATTAATCTGTTTGTTTGAAAATTCACCATTTTTATTGAAAATTCATCTTGTTGGTTGAAAATCAAACTTCTTGGTTGAAAGTTAAACTCCTTATTTTAAGTACAAGAAGAAAAAATAATTTTTTTTATATTTATTATTCAAATTCATGGAATTTAGAGACAAATCCAATAAATGATTAATTATGTTTTTATTATTATTTAATTAATCGATTTTTGGCTGAAATTCTTCTTTTTTTTTTAATTCAAAATTCAACTATTTTGTTGAAAATTCATGTTCTTTTGTTGAAAAATCGTCTTTTTTGACAGGAAATTAATTTTTTTAACTGAAGATTTAACTATATCATTTTTATTTTATTACTGATCTTTTTTAGTTCAAAATTCAACTATATAGTTAAAACTAGGTATTTTTTGGTAAAAAATTAATCATTTTGTTTGAAAATTCATCTTCCTGGTTGAAAATAAAACTACATGGTTTAAAGTTAAACTCTGAATTTCAAGTATAAGAAGATACAATACAAATTTGTTTGAATGATTCTTCAAATTTATATACTTTAGAGATAAATTCAAGGAATGATTAATTATGTTTTTAGTATTATTTAATTATTTAATTTCTGCCTGAAAATTTATCTTTCTGAATTCAAAATTCAACTATTTTGTTGAAAATTCATGTTTTCTTGTTTGTTTGAAAAATCGTCTTTTTTGGCAGAAAGTGAATTCTTCAATCTAAAAATTTAACTGGTTTATTTGTCATTATATATTGATCTTTTTTAGTTGAAAATTCATATTTTTTTGTTGGAAAATCATCTTTTTTGGTAGAAAACTAATCTTCTTATTTGAAAATGAATCTTTTTATTTAAAAACTCATCTTGTTGGTTTAAAATAAAACTTGGTTAAAACTTGAACTCTGAATGTTAAGTATAAGAAGATAAATTAAAAATTTGTTTGAATTATTATTCAAATTCATGGACTTTAGAGAAAAATTAAAAAAAAATGATCAAATTATGTGTTTATTACTATCTTATTAATCGATTTCTGGGTGAAAATTGATCTTTTTGATTTCAAAATTCTACTATTTTGTTAAAAATGCATGTTTTTTTGTTAAAAAATCGTCTTTTTTGGCAGAAAAT
>CAKNYM010052824.1:412227-429207 GCA_932195095.1 Andricus curvator
GTTTTTTTGTTAAAAAATCGTCTTTTTTGGCAGAAAATTTATTTTTTGATCTGAAAATTTAACTATTTAATTTTTGGTTATATATGGATCTTTTTTAGTTAGAAATCTAACTATTTAGTTGAAGATTTATGTTTGTTAGTTGAAAATTTCACTATTTTGTTGAAAATTTATGTTTTTGATTGAAAAATCATCTTTTTTGGTAGAAAATTAATCTTGTTGTTTAAAAATTAAACTGTTTGTTTGAAAATTTATCATTTTTATTGAGAATTCATGTTGTTGGTTGAAAATAAAACTACTTGGTTGAAAGTTAAACTTATTATTTTAGGAACAAGGAAAAATATTTTTTTTTGTATTTATTATTCAAATTCATGGAATTTAGAGACAAATCCAAGAAGTGATTAATTATATTTTTATTATTATTTATTAAATAGTTTTTTGGCTGAAAATTGTTCTTTTTAGCTCAAAATTCAACTATTTTGTTGAAAATTCATGTTTTTTGTTGTTGAAAAATCGTCTTTTTTGCCAGTAAATTAATTTTTGAAACTGATAATTTAACTATTTCACTTTTCATTAAATATTGATCTTTTTTAGTTCAAAACTCAACTATTTGGTTGAAAATTTGTCGTTTTCAATTGAAAATTCATGTTTTTTTATTGTTGAAAAATTGTCTTTTTTTGGCAGAAAAATAATTTTTGAAGCTGAAAATGTATAGTTAATTTTTGGTTAAATATTGATATTTTTTAGTTTTAAGTTCAACTATTTAGTTGAAGATTTGTCTTTGTTAGTTGAAAATTCATGTTTTTTGTTGGAAAGTCATTTTTTGTTTGAAAATTCATCATTTTAGTCAAAAATTGATCCTTTATTATTTAATTAAACGATGTATAAGATAAAATAAAAATTTGTTTGAATTATTATGCAAATTCATGGACTTTAGAGATAAATTCAAGAAACGATTAATTATGTTTTTATTATTATTTAATTAATCGATTTTTGGCTGAATATTTTTTTTTTAAATTCAAAATTCAACTATTTTGCTGAAAATTCATACTTTTTGTTGAAAAATCATCTTTTTTGGTAGAAAATGAATCTTCTTGTTTGAAAATGAATCTTTTTCTTTGAAAATTCATCTTGTTGGTTTAAAATAAAACTACTCGGTTAAAACTTAAACTCTGAATTTTAAGTATAAGAAGATAAATTAAAAATTTGTTTGAATTATTATTCAAATTCATGGACCTTAGAGACAAATTCAAGAAATGATTAATTATGGTTTTATTATTATTTGAGTATTTTATTAATCGATTTTTGGCAGAAAATTGATCTTTACGAGTTCAAAATTCAACTATTTTGTTGAAAACTCATGTTTTTTTGTTGAAAAATCGTATTTTTTGGCAGAAAACTAATTTTTTGAACTTAAAATTTAACTGTTTCATTTTTGGTTAAATTTTGATCTTTTTTAGTACAAAATTAAACTATTTAGTTGAAATTTTGTCTTTTTTAGTTGAAAAATCATGTTTTTTCTTGAAAAACCGTCTTTTTGGCAGAAAATTAATTTTTCAACTGAAAATTTAACTATTTCATTTTTGGTTAAATATTGATCTTTTTTAGTTCAAAAATCACCTGTTCTCGCTGAAAACTTGTCTTTTTAGTTGAAAAGTCAACTATTTTAGTTGAAAATTCATTTTGCTGGTAGAAAATAAAATTACTTGATTGAAATTTAAACTCCGCATTTTAAGTATAAGAAGATAAAATAATTTTGTATTTTATTTACTATTCAAATTCATGGAATTTAGAGAAAAATTCAAGAAATGATTAATTATGTTTTTATTATTGTTTAAATAGTCGATTTTTGGAGGAAAACTGTTTTTTTTTTTAGTTCAAAATTTAGGTATTTTGTTGAAAATTCATGTTTTTTTGTTTAAAAAAATCACCTGTTTTGGCAGAAAATTAACTTTTTAAACTAAAAATTCAACTATTTCATTTTTGGTTAAATATTGATCTTTTTTACTTCAAAATGAAACTATTTAGTTGAAAATTCATGTTTTTTTTTTTTTTTTTTTTTTTTTTTTTTAAATAGTCTTTTTTGGCAGAAAATTAATTCTTTAAACTGAAAATTTAACTATTTCATTTTTCATTAAATATTGATTTTTTTGAGTTGAACATTCAACTATTTTGTAGGAAACTTATGTTTTTTGTTATAAAATCATCTTTTTTGGTAGAAAATTAATCGTCTTGTTTGAAAATTAATCTTTTTATTTGAAAACATTCATATTTTTTGTTGAAAAATCGGCTGCTTGGGCAGAAAATTAACTTTTTTAACTAAAAATTCAACTATTTTATTTTTGGTTAAATATTGATCTTTTTTAGTTCAAAATTCGACTATTTAGTTGAACATTTTTTTTTAATTCAAAATTCAACTATTTTGTTGAAAATTCATGTTTTTTGTTGTTGAAAAATCGTCTTTTTTGGCAGAAAATTAATTCTTGACACTGAAAATTTAGGTGTTTCAATTTTCAGTAAATATTGACCTTTTTTAGTTGAAAATTCATGTTTTTTGGTAGAAAATTAATTTTTTTGAAGTGAAGATTTAACTATATCATTTTTATGTAATTATTGATCTTTTTTAGTGCAAAATTCGACTATTTAGTTAAAAATTGGTTTAACTCTGAATTTCAAGTAGAAGATACAATAAAAATTTGTTTGAATTATTCTTCAAATTCATAGATTTTAGAGATAAATTCAAGGCTAATTATTATTTTTTTAGTATTATTTAATTTCTGGCTGAAAATTAATTTTTTTGATTTCAAAATTCAACTATTTTGTTAAAAATTCATGCTTTTTGGTGAAAAATCGTCTTTTTTGGCAGAAAATTAATTTTTTTTTTTGAAAATTTAATTGTTTCATTTTACATTTGATACTGATCTTTTTTAGTATAAAATCATCTTTTTTGGTAGAAAATTAATCTTCTTGTTTGAAAATTAATCTTTTTGTTTGAAAATTCACCTTGTTGGTTTAAAATAAAACTACTTGGTCGAAAGTTAAACTCTGAATTTCAAGTATAAGGAGATAAAATAAAAATTTGTTTGAATTATTATTCAAATTCATGGACTTTAGAGACGAATTGAAGAAATGATTAAATTATGTGTTCATTATTATTTAATTAATCGATTTCTGGATGAAAACTGATCTTTTTGAGTTCAAAATTCAACTATTTTGTTGGAAATGAATGCTTTTTGTTGAAAAATCGACTTTTTTGGCAGAAAATTAATTTTTGAAACTGAAAATTTAACTATTTCATTTTATATTTAATACTGATCCTTTTTAGTTTAAAATTCAACTATTTTGTTGGAAATTTGTCTTTTTCAGTTGAAAATTTAACTATTTTGTGAAAAAATTATGGTTTTTGTTGAAAAATCATATTTTTTTATAGAAAATTAGTCTTCTTGTTTGAAAATTAATCTTTTTATTTGAAAATTCATCTGGTTGTTTTAAAATAAAACTACTTGGTTAAAACTTAAACTCTGAATTTTAAGTATAAGAAGATAAATTAAAACTTTGTTTGAATTATTATTCAAATTCATGGACTTTGGAGACAATTTCAAGAAATGATTAGTGATGTTTTTATTATTATTTCATTATTCGATTCAAAATTAAACTATTTTGTTAAAAATTCATCTGAAAATGTAACTATTTAATTTTTGGTTATATATGGATCTTTTTTATTTCGAAATTCAACTATTTAGTTGAAGATTTATCTTTGTTAGTTGCAAATTCCACTATTTTGTTGAAAAATTATGTTTTTGATTAAAAAATCATCTTTTTTGTTGAAAAATCATCTTTTTTGGTAAAAAATTAATTTTTTTAACTGAAAATTTATCTATTTAATTTTTAGTTAAATATTGATCTTTTTCAGTTTGAAATTCAACTATTTAGTTGAAGATTTGTCTTTGTTAGTTGAAAATTCATGTTTTTTGTTGGAAAGTCATTTTTTTGTTTGAAAATTCATGTTTTTTGTTGAAAAATTGTATTTCTTGGCAGAAAATTTATTGTTTGACCTGAAAATTTAACTATTTAATTTTTGATTATATATGGATATTTTTAAGTTCGAAATTCAACTATTTAGTTAAAGATTTATCTTTGTTAGTTGAAAATTCCACTATTTTGTTGAAAATTTATGTTTTTGATTAAAAAATCATCTTTTTTGGTAGAAAATTAATTTTTTAAACTGAAAATTTATTTAATTTTTGGTTAAATATTGATCTTTTTTAGTTTGAAATTCAATTATTCAGTTGAAGATTTGTCTTTCTTAGTTGAAAATTCATGTTTTTTGTTGGAAAGTCATTTTTTTGTTTGAAAATTAATCTTTTTGTTTGAAAATTCATCATTTTAGTTAAAAATTGATCATTTATTATTTAATTAATCTATGTAATATAATTTGTCGCATTTTTCCTAAATTAAACATTGTTAATTGAATCTCTAGAAACTGGAAAAAACATTTATAATAAATTCGCGAAACTGTATACACTACAGACACCCTGATAATAAAATTAAAATCCGGACAGGTTAACACGAAAGGTTTTGAAATCAAATAAAGTAGCAAATACTTGGATAAAAGCTATTAAAATAAATTACCATAGCCATTCCTTTCGCTGACACCAACTTCCTCAACTTTCGCCAAGTTTGCAGAGTCGAAATCGTTGTAAAACACAAAACCTCCACAATTGATGCCTTCTGCCATCTCCGACATCATTCGATAAACAAGGTCAACAATAAATTAGTTGACCTTTTGTTCCATGTTAAAGCCGCAAAGATAACACAAGATTAGTCAGAATTTGATAACAATCGACTTGCGGACGAACTTATAATTAGGTATTTACTAGTCCTTGACAGATCATATGATTTCTATTTACATTCTTTAATCGCGAATCGGAGCACCTTTAGCCTAGAATAAATTTCTAACCTTCAGATCAGGAGGAATCTCGTTTCTTTCGGTATTTGCATATCACGAGGAGGGCGAAAAAGCATAGTTTGGAAAAAACCACTTATCCTTTTCAGAACTTGATCATGAAATTTATTATAAATTCACTTTGTCAACAAACCGTCCTGTCATCTTGGACGAGTCCATTTTCCTTCGTCTGCTACTTGACCTCGCACCTCAATATCGATATTGATATTTTGTCATTGAGATTCATAAATAGCTACCTTCTTTTCGTGAATTTAAAATTTTCAAAAATCACTCCATTTTTATTTTGTTTACTCAATTAAAAAACGTTTTTATTTATAAAATCAATTTGAGACCGGTGACGTGACTAAATTTTGTTGGGCCCCTCCGCAGATACCAAACTGAAGACTCTAATTTAAATTGAAAAATTTGAAAATCTTTAAATCAGAAAATATAAGACTTTTGTCACTAATTATTCATAACTGTAACTTATTATAGAGGTTTCGCATTAAAAAATTATTACAAAAAAAATGATGCGGGGTCTTACGTTGCAGTACTTACGCTACTGTTTAACACTTGCCTCAAAATTCTAATTTAACCTTTTTTATTAATCTAGTATAGTATATATAATCAAATCTATCAAATATAATTTCAAAACATTTGTTCGAAAGTCTAATAAATTACACCTTCGAATATAATTTATTTAAACCCCTTTTTATCTTTGAACTGGTCATTCATTATTTGAATTTCCCGCCGCGAGTTCCTGGTTCTAAGTCAAAGTTCCGCGAAAATTCAAATTGGATAAAAGAAAAATTACTCTAAATTTCACAAATATAACATTATTGTTTACTGATTCATCTTTTTTAGTTGAAAATTCATCTACTTGGTTGAAATTTCATATAATTTGTTAAAAATGCACTTTATTGGTTGAAGATTCTTTTCTTTAGTTGAAAATTCCACGTGTTGGTTGATAAACTCATTTTTGTTGTTGTTGAAAAATTAATTTTTTTAACTGGAAATTCAACTATTCCATTTGGGGTTGATGATATATCTTTTCATTTGAAAATATGAATAACTTGTCAAAAATTATTATTTTTTTTGTTGAATTAAACTGCTTTTAATTTAAAATTGGCTTGGTGAAAGGTGAAATTTGAACTACTTTAAGAAAAATACATTTTTTTGGTTGAAGATTCATAATTTTAGTTCAAAATTCATTTATTTTTTGAAAATTTAACTTTTTTTAATTCGTTTTATTTTTTGGTTGAAATTTAATTTTTTTTTAACAGAAAAATTTGAACTATTTTTGTTTGTTTGTTGAGAATTGGTCTTTCTTGGTTTCAAATTTTTTTCTTTTGTCGGAAATTTAACTATTTTGTTGAAAATTTGTTTTTTTAATTAATTTTTTTACCTACAAAAACTATTCTTTTATGATTGAAAATCAGTTTTCTTGGTTAAAAATCTATCTTTTTGTTTCAAAATTAAGTTCTCTGATTAAAAATTGAACTTTTTTCTAAATTCATTTTTTTTGTGAAATTTATATTTTTTAACAGAAAATTGAAATATTTTATTTTTGGTTGAGAATTCATCTTTTTGGGTTTAAAAATGCACTCTTTGGTGGTTGACATTAAACTTTTTCTGGATATTTTTTTTTTAATTCATTTCTTAACAGAAAATTGATTTATTTTACTGAAAATTTGTTGTTTTTTTTGTACAAAATTAATCTTCTTCGTTGAAAATTCATCTTTTTGGTTAAAAATTTATTTGTTCGGTTAAAAATTTAACCATTTTGTTAAAAATTCATTATTTTGTTGAAGATTCATCATTTTACTTAAAAATTCATTTTCTGGCCAAAAATTAAATTTTTTTTTGAAAATCCGGTTTTTTTTTTTAAATTAATTTTTCTAACAGAAATAATAACAATTACATTTTTAAATAAAAATTGTTCTTTTTCAGTTAAACACTAATTCATTTTGTTGAAAATTTGTCTTTTTTAGTCGAAAATTAATCTGGTTGGTTACAAAATTTCATTTTTTTGTTGAAAATTTAATTCTTTTGTTGAAAATTAGTTTTTTTTTGGTTATCAATTAATTTTTCAAACTGAAAATTTCAGTATTGCATTTTTGTTTGATTATTTATATTTTTTGTTGAAAATTCGTATTTTTTGGTGGAAAATTAATCTCCTTGGTTGAAAATAAAATTATTTTGTTGAATATTTGTTTTTTTAATACATTTTTTTATCTAAAAATTTAACTGTTATTTTATGATTGAGAATTAATCTTCCTGGTTCAAAATCTATCTGTCTGGATGAAGATTCATAATTTTATTTGAAAATTTATTTCTTTGTTCAAAATTAAACTATTTGTTGAATATTCGTTTTTTTTTTAATTAATTTTGTTACCTGAAAATATAAATATTCTAATATTTTTAAAGGTAAATTTTCTTAGTTGAAAATCTATCGTTTTGGTTGAAAAATCCTATTCCATTTTTTTGTCTTCAGAATTAATCTTTTTTGTTTGAAAATCGAAGTCTTTTTGTTGAAAATTTATTTCTTTGGTTGAAAATTGAATTATTTTGTTAAATATATATTTTTTTCAATTCAGTTTTTTACCTGAAAATTGAACTACATATTCCATTTATGGTTAAACATTAATCTTCTTGCTTAAAAGTTCTTCTTTTTGGTTGTAAATTCATTACTCTGGTTGAAATTAAACTTTTTTCTGGAATTTTTTTTTTTTTGAAAATTCATTTTTTTGGTTAAAAATTTATTTCTTTAGTTGAAGATTTAATTATTTTGTTAAAAATTCTTTATTTTGTTGAAGATTTTTTTTTTAATTCGTATTTTTCATTCAAAGCTAATTTTTCTAACAGAAATATTAACAATTACATTTGGGAATGAAAATCGTTCTTTTTTAGTTGAAAACTCATTCATTTTTTTTTTCAATTTTCCAGTCGAAAATTAATCTTGTTGGTTAGAAAACTTCATTTTTTGTTGTTGAAAATTTTCCTTTTTTATTGAAAATTTAAATATTTTGTTGCAAATTAGTTTTTTTGATTGTTAATTAATTGCTTTTTTAGTTGAAGAATCAAATATTTGGTGAAAATTCATATCCTTTTTTTAAATGTCTCCCGTTTTTGACAGAAAATTAATCTTCTTGATTGAAAATTGATATTTTTGGTTGAAAAATGCAATACTTTCACATAAACAGATTAATAGTTTCTGATACATACACTTTAACTTACTTTTATGAATAAACTATAACCTTTTAATATTAATTTGTATAAAAAAAGTAAATTTTCATTTCTATGATTTGAATTTTCGCGGTACTTTGGCTAGAGCAGCTGCACTACTAGAGCAGATACACTTTTTGCATTTTCATTTTTATTATTCAATAAAATGTATTTTACAAAATAAAAATCTAATTTCAAATACAATTTTCTTAAATAGTAGCTTCTGGAGAGTTATTTAGAAATAAACATTTGCCCCCAGCTAAATTTGGTGTCAATGTTGGTCCACCTGATTTCGGCCATTTTGAACTCGAAAGATCGATAACGCATGTCAGAGTCAATTTCATGTCTAAATGCACCACTTTTTTTCGCTTCTTTTTCATTTTTATTATGTTTTTCGAGTCAAAAATTAGAAATAAAATGTTTTTTCGAATTTTTGTACTGCTGGGGTGAATATTTAATCAGTTTATGCTCAAAAAAAGTGAATTTAGTCTTTTGAATCTCCCTTTAGGTTTTGAGTAGAGTAGTTTTGAGGTGGTGTAACATTTCTTTTCATCTTGAGCCTTGAGCATCTCGAGGAAAGATTGTCCATTACTGTGTAGTTTTACCTTTTATCGCTTATCATGCCGAAGAATAAGGGTAAGTTTTTATATTTTCGTAAACGCGAATTTTTCCTGCATATTTTTTGATATGTTTATTTTCGGAGCTTCGTAACGGCGATGAATTCATCTAAAATGTGGTTAGTTTATAATCTAACCTGTCAATGTCAAACGTGCTGCGGAAATTTCACTTTGTTTCCCAGTTTTATTGATTTTGGGAGTGAAACTTGAATTCGGAATTCTTCATTTCAGGAAAGGGAGGTAAAAACAGGAGGAGAGGTAAAAATGAGAACGAAACTGAGAAAAGAGAACTCGTTTTCAAGGAAGATGGACAAGGTGAGTGTTTCGGAATTTTGATGAATCATATTATTTACTTGACAAATTCTCAGAAAATATGGTGAAATAAGCGCAAGTAAGATTGTACTGTGTAAATTTGTTTTTAAACATAAATTTGTCTGAGTTTTCTAAATTTAAGGAAGCAGTTTCAGATTTTTTATTTTGGAGCTCCAATTTTTAGTGCATTCAGTTTTGTTTGATTGCTTTGTCTAAACTCTTGAAATAATCGTATAGAGTTCGTAAGAACGCAAATGGCTGGAAATTTAACTTTTTTTTTTATTTATCGATATATTGAAGTGATTGATTTTCGTGTTTGTTTATTTTAGAATTAGAGTCAAAACAATTTGATGTGTTGACCAATTTAATACTTTTGAGAATATTCTGTGTGTGCAGTAGAAATAAAACACAGTTTTGGGTAAATTACTTTTTTTTTACGTTTTAATTTCGGAAAAAAATATCTTTCTTATGATTCAATTTGCAACGCTTTAAATTCCTGAAGTTTCAAGTAAAAATATTGCATTTTTAACTAAATAGATGACTTTTTAACAAAATAGTTGAATTTCCAACAAAGAAAGATTTTTCAGCCACATTTTTGAACCAAACTGTTGTGTTTTTAACCAAAAAGAACACCTTAAAACTAAAAAAGACAACTTTTAAACCAAAAAAATGAATTTTCAAAAAAAAGTTTTTATTTTAACTAGAGAAATACATTTTCAACCAAAATGATTTATTTTTAACTGAGAAGATTAATTTTCAACGAAAAAAAAAGAAAGAACAAAAAAGTTAAATTTTCAACCAGAGAAAGTCATTTTCAACCAAAAAGATAGATTTTGAACCAAGAGCATTAATTTTCAATCATAAACGAATAGCTAAATTTTCAAACAAAGAAATAAATTTTCGACTAAGATTATGAATCTTCAACCAAAAAATGAAATCTCAAAAAAATAGTTTAATTTCCAACAAAATAAATTAATTTTCAACCGAAAAAAAGGTTAAAGTTCTAGCGATTAGTTAAATTCGCAAGTGAAAAAAATGAGCATTAAACTATATAGTGAAATTTTCAACCATAGAAATTAATTTTCTACCAAAAAGACCAATTTTCAACCAAGTAGTTTCATTTTCCACTCAAAAAGATCCATTAAAAAAAAAAAAAAATGGAATAGTTAAATTTTCAGTTAGAAAATGAGTTTTTAATCTAAAAAGATTGATTTTTAACCGATAAGATTAACTTCCAACAAAAAAAAAATTATAAAAAAATTAAATTTTCAACCAGAGAATGTCATTTTCAACCAAAAAGATAGATTTTGAACCAAGAGGATTAATTTTCAACCACAGAAGAAAAAAGAATAGTTAAATTTTCAGGTAAAAAAATTAAATGAAAAAAAAACTAATGTTTTACCAAATAGTTCAATTTTCAACAAAGAAATAAATTATTAACTAAGATAATGAATCTCCATCTAAAAAATGAATTTTCAACCCAGAAGAATAATTTTCTACCCAAAAATACACATTTTTAACAAAATAAATTAATTTTCAACCAAATTGTTTCATTTTCCGTTAAAAAAGATCCATTTTCAACCAAAAGTGGAATGGTTAAGTTTTCAAAAATTAATTTTTCAACAAAAAGTGACTTTTCGTAAGAAAGGTTGAATTTTCAACTACAGAATTTTTTTTTTTTTACCAAAAAGATGAATTTTTAACCAAGAAGATAAATTCTCAACAATTAGTTAAATTCTTAGGTAAAAAAACACATTTTCAACCAAACAGTTGTATTATTAAATAAAAAAGATGAAATTTTTTTACCAGGAGAAATTAATTTTCAACCAAAAAAGTTACTTTTTAACCAAATAGTTGAGCTTTCTACCGAAATAGTTAAATTTTTAACAAAATACATGAATAAACACCAAATTGTCGAATTTTCAAGAAAAGAGTTATTTTTCTACCAAATATTTGAATTTTCCACACAAAAAAACGAATTTCCAAAGAAATATCTGAACCCTCTACAGATTTTTTTCACCGAAAGAGGCAAATTTTCATTCGAAAATTTCGTTATTTTTCAACCAACTAGTTGAAGTTTGTAACAAAAGATTTGATTTTTTTACAAAATATGTGATTTTTTATCCAAAATAGATGAAATCTAAACGAAAAATATCATATTTGATATTATTTCAATTGTAAATGTTTTTTAATTTTGAGAAATAATTCTGTTCTTAACATTTTTCTACCAGACTATAATTTATGAACTTTTTCACAAATTGAAAGCGATGAGACAAATGCAATTATGTACAAAATGAGATTTTGTTCATAAGATTGGAAAGTTTTGAAAAGGTACAAAAATAATTTTACGTAAAACATAATGTAGATTTTTGAAGATTTCGAAATAAAATTTTGAAGCGTTTTAAAGATTTTGAAAGATTTCAAGATAATAAAAAAAGTCTAAGATTTCTGGGAATATTTGAAGTCATTTTTTATTTTTAAAAATAAATTTTAAGAGAATATTGAAAAGATTATAAAAAATTACAACAGATTTCCAAGATTGTAAAAACTGAATTTGGAAGATTTAAAAACAATTTAGGAATAATTCTAGTCTGTTTTTAAATATATTTTAAACTACTCAATTTTTTTCTAAAATTTTGTGAAATCCTGAAAAATAAGAAAAAATTCCTAGAAATTTTCTAGATACTTTTTTGTATCTGAAATCTTCAAAATATAATTGCCCTATCATTTTTTTTTCATTCTGAACTAAAACATCTCTTGCTTGCAAATTCAACAATTTTGCTGAAAAATCGTCTTTTGGTTTGAAATTTTGTTGTTTTTTTGTTAAAAATTTGTCTTTTTGGATGAATTCAAATCTTTTTTATTAAAAAGTTTAAAATATTTTTTAGTTTAATTATCAATTTTTATATTTTTTGTGGAGGATTCAACTATTTTGTTGATTTTTTTAATGAATTCAACTGTTTTTGATTTAAAATAATCTTTTTGGATTGAAATATCATCTATTACCTATTTTGTTGAGAATTCATCTTGTTCAGTTGAAAATACAACTACTTTGTTAAAAAGTAGTTTTGTTTTTGGTTGTAAATTCATCATTTTAGTTGCAAAATGATCTTTTTTGGTAGAAAATTCATATATATGGTTGAAAATTCAATTATTTGGTTGAGAATTATCTTTTTTGTAGAAAATTTATATTTCAGGGTTAAAAAATTAAACATTTTGCAGAAAATTCGTCTCTTTTGAAAAATATTTAATGTTTTTGGGTTAAAAATACAACTTTTTGAAAATTAATCCTTTTTATTTGAGGATTAAACTCTTTTGTTGAAAATTTGTCTTTTTTGGATGAGTTTAACTGTTTTTTATTTAAAATAAAAATCTTTTTGGATTGATATGACAATTATTGTTATATAATAATATATTATTAGTGTAGTAAGATAGTAATTATATTTTAAAATGTTCACAGTTAAGTCTTATAGTTTTACTTCGTACATTAAAAATTTTTTAATAGATACTGTTTTTATTACTTAGACAATTTCAAAAAATAAGCTTTTGAAATTAAACACTTTTTAACATGTAAATTTTTCAAATTTAAACAATTTTTAATTGAAGATTAAAAAAATGTTGCTATTTAAAGTTTAACAATATGTGACTAATAATATTTATGGAAACAGTTAAGATCTCCAGAGATGTAAAAAATATTGAAATCCCTGAAAATATTAAAATGACGAAAGTAAGAGTTTTTTGAAATATATCTTACAAGAATTAATTATTTATTAAACTATTTAACTCGTTTCAAACCTTTTTAGAACTCCTAATATTAAAAAAATTTGGTAATATGGATTTTTAAATGATTGATGGTTTTTTAGATAAATCAAATAATATGTTTATTCATGGAATTTTAAATGATTTATATTTTTCATATGTTTAAATGGATTTTTACGATGGATATTTATGGATACAAAGGATATACAAAAATTTCAAAAAATTTTGAAGACTAAGTTATTTCAAAAAATTTAATTATTTTAAAAGATTCCAAACAATTTCAAAAGATTTCCTTTCAAAAAATGTTAGAACTCTTAATATTAAACAATTTCTTGCTATGGATCTTTTTTAATATTAGAATATGAAAATCGAGGGAGCGGGAATTTTATTTCAACTGATTTTTTTCAGATAAATTTAATGAATAATTTAAATTTAATTTATATCCAAGGAATTTCAACTTGTTTCTACTAATTTTAATAGATTTTTAGCATGTCAATGGATTTTGCCGAATTTCTAGAGAACTTTAGGGAGTAAAATAAATTTTATTGCAAGCGATTTCTACGTATTGCCACAGGTTTAAGGGACATAAAAGAATTCTAAAATTTTGAAGCATTTGAAAAATATTAAGTTATTTTAAAAGACTCCAAAGTCTTTCTTTTATATTTGCGTATTTTTTATATTCTCGTAAATGGATAGGTAAATAGTAAATGGATATTCAATTCAAAGAAAAATTCTCTAATGGCAGAAATAATTAAAAATGATTGACCATTATTTAAAAACTATACAATTTTTTATAAAAAGATTTTGTTTTTTCTAAATGTAAAAATAAAGGCTTAATCCTTCTGTTATTCTTCCCTTTTTTCGTGAAAAATTTAACTTTTTTCAGCTCTTTTTGCGCTGTGATCCCTGTAATTAATTTTTATAATTAAATCTTGAAATGTGAACACTGGAGGCAGAAGTTGTTATCCAGTATAAAAGTGGACCAGTTAAAAAATAGATAGTAATTTTAAAAAGAATTATTAAAGGTGGACACTAATTGAGATGTACAAATTCAAATAATTAAAAAATTGAATGCAGAACTTAAATCATCAGCAAAGTTAAATTTTCTAACTTGAACAATTTAAAGTGAAACTCAAGTTTTATTTTTAAATCTTACCAATAAAAAATTAAGAAATGTTTATTTGACCGATTTCAAGCTAAACTGTTTAGAATTTAAATGAAACTAAAGCTAAACAATTTTTGCGCTGAATCTATATAAATTAAATATTTTTGAAATGTAAAATATTTTAGACGCTCAAACTTGAAATATTTATAATTTAGTTTAAGAGCATTGAAGAGTATAGTTTTAATTTTTTATATTAATTTTATATTTTTTCTAAAATCACTTTCTACTTACTTTTTTAAGATCATAGTCACTTTTCTTTCAATAAATAACTCATGGAGAATAGACTATGCTCCATGAAATAACTCATGGGTTAATTACTATTCAATTCAGGTCTGTACCTATTTTTGAATTGTTTTGAATTTTTTTGAAATATTTCAGGGTATTTTTAAAGATTCCGTGAAGTTTTTAATAGATTTCAATAATCTGAAGGGATTTTAGAGTATTTTTTAAAATTCTCAAGAATTTTCAAGAACTTTTAAAAGTTTCAAGGGTTTTCAAATAATTTCAAAGGATTTTAAATATTTTAGGCAATTTCAAAAGATTGCAAGGAATTTTTTTAGTAGTTTTATTAATTTGAAGTGATTTCAAAGCGCGAAATTATTTAAGACAAAGAATCTAAAATTTCGGAAGATTTGGAACGATTTTATAGGACCTATAAGGTTTTAAGATATTTTAAAAGATTTCACGAGATTTCATAAGGTTTCCGAAGATTTCAATGATTGTGTTTTTTAAAGCTCTCAAGGTATTTTAATAAATTTTCCAGGATTTCAGGAAATATATTTCATAGAATGTTTTGTAGGGTTTCAATAATTTGAAGAGATTTTAAATTAGTTTTGGGAATTCACCCTGAATTCTTATTAATTTATCCTGAATTCTTTTAAATTCTTTGGAATTCTTTTGAATTTTTTTAATTAATTTGAATTCTTCTAAATGCACTCAATTTTACTTAATTCAATTAATTTTTTTGGAATTTTTAAAAGTTTTTATTTAATTGGTCCTGAGGATCAATTTTTAAAATGATAAAAGGATTTGAAATATTTTAAGGTATTGTTTTTTTAATTCCTTGGCATTTTCAAGATATTAAAAAAATTTCAAGGGATTTCAAAAGTTTTTAAGGAATTTTTTTTCTCGATATTTTAGGTTATTTTCAAAGATTACAAAGAAATTTTTAAATAGTTTGAAGAAATTTCAAAGACTTTGAAATATTTTAGGGTATTTCAAAAGATTCCAAGGCATTTTCAATAGATTTAAATAATTTCAAGGGATTTCAAAGGGTTTTAATAATTTTAAAGGATTTTAATATCTTGATGGATTTCATCAAAGCATTTATTCACAAAAAGTGAGGGATTTCGTAGGGTTTCAAAGATTTGAAGACATTTTCAAATATTTGTTGCAATTCATTTGGAAGTATTCCTGAATTCTTATAAATTTATCCTGAATTCTTCTAAATTCACTCAATTAAATGGATTTTTAAAAAGTTTATGTTTAATTCATCTTGAAGTCTTTAAAACTCACCTTAAATTCATAGACATTTCATGAAACTCTTTTAAATTCTCTTTAATTTTTCTAAACTTATTTCAAGTTTCAAACTTCAGGGTGTCCAGCGACCTTGAAAACCTTGAAAACCTAGAATTCTCCTTGAATTTTGTTTAAACCTTGAAAACCTTGAAATCTCCTTGAATTTTATACCAGAACCTTGAATTTGAATTATTATTTTTGTTTTGCTTTTAAAACAGTTATTTTATTGAAATACGAAGAGTAACTTAAATCTTTTTGTCTATTATGAAAGAAACATCTCCTTTAGAAGAAATCTTGTTACTGAAAAGTTTGTTATTGATCAAGATACAATTTATCTTTTGTTCATTACAGAATAAATAAAGAGATTTCAAGGCACTTTTTGTAAACTGTACCAATTATTTTATAGATTGCAATGGACAGACTTTAATAGTTCGATGTTAATTTAGTTTCAGAATCTAATGTTAGAGTATTTAAAAGGATTTTGAACATTTCACAAAGATTTGAAAAAGGCGTGCACACTAAATTTCAAAGATTTCACAAATATTTCAAAAAGATTTTAAATCTTTCAAAAGATTTGAAGAAATTGAAAGATTTGAATCGATTTTAAAAGGTTTCAAAACACTTTAGAAGATTTTAAAAGATTTCCAATATATTTCAAATAATTAAATAATTTTAACGAAAACAAAAGATTTCACAAATAAAGATTTAAGAAAGATTTCAAAATGATTTCAAAGATTTAAAAACGACGTGTACTAGATTAAAAATATTTCACAATTTCCCAAAGATTTCGAACATTTCATAAAGATTTCAAGGAGATTTTAAAACATTCAAAAGATGTCAAGGATTTTAAAGGTTATAGTAAACTAAATTTTAAAACATTTCAAAGATTTCAAACGATTTCAAAATTTTTTAGAAGATTTCATAAAGATTTCCCATATTATAAAGATTTCATAAAAAAAATTATGAAGATTTCCAAAGAATACAAGAATTCCAAAGATTTCAGAACACCAGATTTCAAAGATTTCAAAACATTTCAAATATTTTTAACGATTTCAAATTTTTTTAGAAATTTTCACAAAGATTCCAAATATTCCACTGATTTTAAAAAAAATACAAAAGATTTCACAAATATTTCAAAGAATTCATAAGGATTTCAAAATATTTAAGGAATTTTTAAGATTTCAACAATGGTGCAGTACACCAGATTTCAAAACATTTCAAAGATTTTAAAGTCTTTAAAATTTTTTAGAATATTTCGAAACATATCACAAAGATTTTAAATACTTCCATACTTTCAAACAAAGACAAAAAATTTCATAAAGATTCCGCAAATATTTCAAAGAATCAGTAAGGATTTTAAAATATTTCAAAGATTTAATTACACTTCAAAAAATTTAAACGATTTCAAATTTGTTTTAGAAGATTTCAAAAGATTTTCCAAA
>CAKNYM010052824.1:463256-487430 GCA_932195095.1 Andricus curvator
CGGGAGTCGTGGTGGGGGCCGCCAGCTCCCACAGTCTGTGAACACTGATCCTTAGTCCACACAAGTGCAGTACCTAATATTACGTGTTCATTAACCACACACCTAGAATGAGCAACGAGAGCGGTCTTAGTCGGCTGATCGCTTTTAGATTCTAAATTTTGATCGACTTCGTTACTCGGCCGATTATTCGCGTTCTCGGGCATACTGGTTTCCAGATGAAGCAAAGTGTTGTGCTTCCCTTTGCATTTAGTACAAGGTCCCGCATTACATTGACGATTATGATGCCCGGGAGATAAACAATTATAACAAATTCGCAAACGCTGAACTTCCTCAATTCGCGATGACACCGGAAGTTCCCGCAGTCTCTCACAACTATAAAGTCCATGAGAGTCGTGACAGAGCGGACAAGTTTTTTCTGTCGTTGCATGCGAGGTGAGTCTCTCGGACGATTTCGCGTTACCACTGTTCGTAGGTGCCTTTTTATTAGTACCGGTATTTGAGAATTCAGGCTTATCGTTAGTGACTCTTTGTAAGTATTTACAATGGTTTTCGAGGAATTCTAACATTTTTTGAAAACTGAGCTTTTCTTTAGTTGAAAGTAAATGTTTTTCCCACTCTTTTTTTGTAGAACAATCGAGTTTAGTCGCTACCAGATATAAGATCATTGTATCCCAGTGCTCTGTTTTTTCTACTAACGATTTTAATGCTAATAAATGATTGTTAGAGTTATCAATGAGCTGTCTCAGTGCTAAATATGACGATTTTGCTAGACTCGATAGCTCAAATAGAGCCGTAGTGTGGAAGTGAATAAGCGATCCGGAATCTTCATATCGATCCGTAAGGCTTTTCCACGCTAAATCTTAGTTCGCTTCTGAGATGCCCAGCGTTTGAATAACGCGTGCCGCATCTCCTGTCAGCGCTGCACTCAAATAGTGAAACTTTTCGATCTTCGAAATTCGTGCGCGATCATGTACCATTGATTTAAACGTATCGCGAAATTTGACCCAGTCATTGAACGAACCATCAAATTGTGGTATTGTAATCTTTGGAAGATTTGGTGCAAGAGAGTTCGCTAACAGAAGTTGGGAGAGATCGAAAGGAGGTATGCCAGAGGACTGAGATTGCGATGAGGGATTTTCAGCGCCAGAATTGGAAGAGTGTATACTAGCTGGTACCGGGGTCGTTCGATTTTCATCAAGAATGGCTCGAGCTTCCGAAAGACCAGTAAAATAATCTGATTCAAAATCATCACGCTGTTAACTGTTAACAGTCTGTTCTTCTAACATTTGTTCGTCTTCATGGAGTAAAATCTCAATCTGAGTTTGTACTGAATCGAATTCCGAATAGTGAGGATCAAACTTTTCTAATTTTTCTGCTAACGTGGTTATGCCCTGAGACTTATTTTTAATCTTCTCGAGGAAATTCTTGAAACGAGTTAACTTGGCCTTAATCGGTGTTCGCGACGCCTTCAACGCACCTAGATCTGGATTAGTCATTTTTACGGTCAATAACGCAAGTCGAAATAGCAGGAAAAAATAAGGGACAAAAGGAAAGAGATATTTGGAGACTCACCGATTGAAGAAGTGTCGTTCAGCTACTCCGTAGTCTTCCTTGCCCTTGAAGTCGATATCTGGTACAGGGAATTTTTTCACACAGGTTCGTCTGGGCCGCAAAATGTGTGCAGTCATCAGTTGTTGAGTCCTGTAAAGTAACGATGTCCTTGGAGTCACCAGATTCTATAGAGAGGGTTCGAGTAATGTCGAACTGATCACATAGGTTCAGGAAAATAGTTCACAAGCTCAGTAGCAACATTTAAGTTGCTTTTGTATCACAATTTCACAACCGGTGGATTATTATTAGAAATCTGTTAAGAGTCTGTTAACTAGATTCTCATTTGTCACACCAAATTCACAGTCACAAATTGAAGTCACAGTTCACAAGTCCAATTCACAAGTTCACAGTACACAGTTCACAAATTGAAGTTCACAAGTTCATGGATAATCACTGCTACCGCACTGAATTTATCACTGAAAAAAGTATATTTTACACGCTGAATTACTGTAAAATATCCGGAAACGAAGGACCAATGGTTGCACGCATAAAAAATTGATACGTGCATATGTTGAAGTACATTAGGGTAGTTATAAAAAAAGGTTATTGTTCATTATTAAACCTTAATTTATTTAAAAAAGGATATTGCAATATGATACGACGTTGCCAAGCAGGAAAATTCGCAGGAAAACGCACATTATCAAAATTCTGGCAACGACGCCTTTTGGCTAGGCGAGGATGTCCGCCAGATGACGATTTGCCGTTAGGTCCAGGCTCGAACCGAGTGCTTTGAATGTCACGAAAATTAGGAGGGCCAATTTACCCTTTTCAGAAAAACGTGCTTTGAGCTCTGCAGCCTGGCTTAAAGGAACAACGTCGTATAAATTGGCCCACCATTCGATGGACTTTAGCGTGAGAAATTAGAAAGTGAAAATTTTGGATAATCCTTACAATCTGTTTAGTATTATAGAAATCTGAACACAAAACTTAGATTGCTATTTTAAAATAGCAATCCCCTCCTTTCCTATTTTCATGAAAATCTATCAATTTAGGTTTTTGTAAAAATTTGTTTTTTTGCTCCTATTTTTTTAGGCGAAATTCGAAAAACCGAAAGTGCCAATGTTTTTTATAAACATTATCCTACATTGTTATGCAAAAAAAAATATGAAAAATTGAAAATTCGTAAAAATGAGAGTGGAACCGTCACTCTCAGGCTGATACCATTTCCGGCACACTTTTGGTCCGATTTGACCCCCGCCCGCTTCATGGATTAAATTTTTTTTTTTATTTACTGAAGGTGATACCTTTAATAATATCGAGTTTAAAATTGACACAAATTTTGAGTTCCAGCTTTAAATTGACCGTATAAGTGGATTTATACCATTTCCGGGGCAAGTTTCATCAGATTTGACACTTTTTTGATGATGGAACATTAATTTTTAACTTTTTTTACACCTCGTGAAATATGTGTGTCGAAATTAAAATTGAAAAAAAAAATAAACAGAAAAATTATTTTATAAACATTATCCTACATTTTTATGCAGAAAAAATATGAAAAATTTAAAATTCGTAAAAATTAGTCTTGAACCATCACACTTAGACGTCTCGAACTTCAGCCCTATGAGTTACCTTGGTTTCTAAACTTGACAGCTTTGAATTTGTTTTGTCAGATTTGGTTATTGACAGATGATTCTCATTTCGAGCCTATTTCAATCCACAAATCGACCTTATTTTATTAAATTGGCAGATCAAACTGAAGTGCAATTGTTTTGTTGCGTGAACTGTTTTAATAACGAATTAAGTTCTAAATCGAATCCTACATTGAAAAAAAAGATTAGTTGGGACAACTAATAAAATTGTTGGGATAACTATTTTAGTTAGTAAATAATGGTGCTGCTATTTAGTTAGTTGTGAGAACTATTTTTGTTAGTTGGGGCACGAGTAGTTGCCGTTACTATTTAATTAGACATTAATATGCGCATTTAAAAAGAATACTATCTTTTTGGTGGATCAGTATTATTGGCTGATTAAAGCTAAGTCCTAAAAATATGTACCTAATGAAAAGCGCGTCAAACGCTTGGCAGAGGCCTACGATGATATATCGTATTCCGAAACTTTGGACTAGTACTCTTAACAGACTAGGTCTCTTATTTGTTTTCGCGTTGATTTTCTGTTTCTCCTTATGCCAAGCTTCAGATATGTAATTTCCTAAGAGTTTGCTGGAATCTTCTTTCAAGCAGCAATAAAGATCTTTTGTCTCCAAATCTCTCTGAAATCCGATGCGAAATATTTTGTACATCCATCTACAAAATTAGAATTAATATGCATTAATAATCAGAATAACTCTGATGAGGAAATAATATTTGTTTGTTTTTTAGAAGGAATAATAACAAAAACAATCAGATATTGTTATAAAATTGACTTATACTATAATGTAGCTTACGCAAAGGATAACAAAGAGAACACATTGGCATATTCTTGCGGGTTCTTGAGTTTTGAATTTCCCTCTTTATAATTGGCATCCATATTAAAACATAGCTGTAAAATATATAAATATAGTTAAAAAAACATTTTTACATTCGAATTCTGCTTATAAAAGGATAATTTGTTTGTATACATTTGGAATCAGATCTTAATCTATTTAAAAATTTCAAACCGTCTTAAATATATGTAATATGAAATGTCTGCCTTTTTTATTACGCCACAAGCCGAATTTTCTATGAGGAGATTGAAGCTGCTTGTTATGTGATATAATGGGCCAAATTTCATGAATAGTTTAGTACCGAATTTTCTCATGTGGCGAAACATCTGCCTTTTTGTAACTTCTCATAGCACGTTTTTTGTTCCTCATTTCTAGTTCATTGCTTTCAAAGCAAAATTGTAAAATCTTTTGATATTTCTATTCTGCATTCACTAAAGCTCTTAATCTTCGTACACAATAGTCTTCAGATTTCAGTGTTTCTTTCAAAACAGAATTGTAAAATGTAATTGCTTTAAATGCTGCAAGTCCTCATAACTACTCCATTCCGCACGTTTCTTCCTACACGGAAAAAATTTATCCGTGAAGAAGTCACGAACTTGTAGCTAGGTCTCGGATACGAGATAAAAAAATGAAACATTAAATCCTTATTTCTATGAGAAATATATGGATAAATTTCGAAGTCTCTTACGTACAGTTCGAATTTCCTACGAACAGTTCCTGAAAATTTCAGACTGAAATAAAAAGAGGAAAAATTTTATTTGTGCGATTTAATTTTATATTAATTTATAAATTCGCAACTCAGAAGATTCGAACCTCAAAGACTGCTGACTCACCAGTTTCTAAACATAAACCAGGAGAGCGTAAACACGCGCAGCCATCGAGGCCAAACAAAATAGGTATTATAAAACTTCTAGCCACTCATCCGACGAGCTCGAGGCACACATACGAGCGCACACACGCACCGCGCGTGTGTGCGTGGGCCACGTACAGGGAGACTTAGTTTCGAGTTCCCAGATTTCTCGGGCAAGCTCGTGAGTGCTCTGAGAATCTTTTCCCAATCACTCGTAATGTTTTTGTAATTATTCACGTAAAAAAAAAGTGATGAACCGTTTTAGAATTTTCACATCGAGTTCGTCAATCTTTCTGAAAGTTCGCAGGTTATTTACGAAAATACATAAATATTCGATGTTTTTTTCTCATATCCGAGACCTAGCTACTAGTTCGTGACTTTTTTACGGATAAATTTTTTCCGTGTAATTGGGGCTATTATAGGAAATTTCCGATGGATGATATAAAAAAAATGGTTCACTTGGATTTTGAGAACATGTTAAAGAATGACTGCAACATATCAATAATAACACATATGGGTAATTCTCCACACACAGGGAACTTTTGGTGTCCATGGATTAAATTATTAAAACTACTCGTTGCATTATTGAAAAACTTGGTAAAGATCTTCGTTTTAGTACCTCATAACAAGTTTCATAGTAAAAAGTAGGTTATACTATTGTAAGCTAGAGTAAAAAAACTCAAATCCCCGAAAAATCGCTTTAATAAATGTCCACACATGCCGGCGGCAAGTTTTAGAGTCACGTAGGAAATTAATAATGAACTACTTCAAAATGTGTGTTTACGAATCTTAAAGTTAGACTCAAAAAGTATAATTTTTATCAATAACATTGTAACCTTAATGTAACATCCCTGCTGGAAGTAAAAAGATTGAAAAAGACAGAAATTTTGGGATAGGAAAAGATAGAACTATTCTATCTCTCTCAATTGGTCACTTTGCATTCCTAAAACGCTATCTTTTCTGATCCATTAGTCTATCTATCCATTACGAATTCCAATCTTTTTCAATCACTTTCTCTATTCTTCGTGACCGAAGACTTATCTTTTTCTATCCCTTAGTCTATCTATCTATTACGAATTGTAATCTTTTTCAATCTCTTTTTCTATCCTTCGTGACCGAAGACTCTTATCTTTATCTATCACTTAGTCTATCTATCTATTACTAATTTTAATATTTTTCAATCTCTTTCTGTATCCTTCGTCACCGAGGACTCTTATCTTTTTCTATCCCTCAAAATTGGGGAGTCCATCGAAAAGTTAAAAAATTAATTTGACTTTGACCACGTATCAGAAAGATAACGTGACGTCCATGCTTATATACCTACATAATTATAATTAATTTCTCTATCTCACAGTCGACAACTGTGACGAACTTGGAAGAAAACTGTTTGCTAGGCCTCTACTTATAGGCCCGAAGACTGATTTCACTTGTTAGTTACTTTTACCCTCAGCCACCTAGTGTCCCCTGCTGGAATTAAAAAGATATAGATACTATCTTTTTGAATAATTTTGAATCTTTATGATCGAAATAGATAGAGAAAATGCATCCCATTCTATCTCTTTGTCAATCTAAATTCGCGTCTATCTTTTTCAATCCTCTCTTTTCTATCTCATCCTATCCTTTACCTATCCACGTCAATATTTTTCTATCCCTAAATTAATCCAAATTTCCGTCCATATTTTTCAATCTCCTCTTCCCTATCTCATTGTATCATACATCTATCAAAGTCAATCTTTTTGTATCTATTTTTCAATCTGAATTTATGGCTATCTTCTTCCATACCCTCTTCTCTATCTCATACTATCCTTTATCTATCCACGTCAATATTTTTCTATCACAAAATTATTCTAAATTTGTATCTATCTTTTTCAATTCCGCTTCCCTATCTCACTATATCATACATCTATCCACGTCTATCTTTCTCTATCTATTTTGCGATATAAATTCACGTCTATCTTTTTCAATACCCTTTTCTGTATCTTTTCTCTAGATAGGGAAGAGGAGATTGAAAAAGATAACGGTAGTTTAGATTAATACAGAGATAGAAAAATATTGACATTGATAGAAGCAGGATAGGATGAGATAGAGAAAAGGAGATTGGAAAAGAAAGACGTGAAATATATAGACAAAAAGATAAAAAAAGATTGACGTTGATAGAATCAGGATAGGATGAGATAGAGAAAAGGAGATTGGAAATGAAAGATGTGAATTTATATAGACAAAAAGATAGAAAAAGATTGACACGGATAGAAGCAGGATAGGATGAGATAGAGAAAAGGAGATTGAAAAAGATAAAGGGGGTTTCGATTGATTGAGAGACAGAAAAATATTGACATTGATAGAAGGAGAATAGGATGAGATAGAGAAAAGGAGATTGGAAATGAAAGATGCGAATTTATATAGACAAAAAGATAGAAGAAGATTGACACGGATAGATCGAGGATTAGAAGAGATATGGAAGAGGGGATTAAAAAAGATGAACGGAGTTTAAATTGATTGAGAGATGAAAAAATATTGACGTGGATAGATAAAGTATAGGATGAGATAGAAAAGAGAGGATTGAAAAAGATAGACGCGAATTCAGATTGCCGAAGAGATAGGATGGGATGCATTTTCTCTATCTATTTCGATCATAAAGATTCAAAATGATTTAAAAGGATAGGATCTCTATCTTTTTACTTCCAGCAGGGATACACTAGATATGCACGCAAATATGCGTGTCTTCAAACATATTGTTGATGTTACGACGATACATAAGCAGCTGTCATTTGACAACTAGGAATACCTTTTTGGGTCCTGATTGGACGTCAGATTGAAGAAACAATATCTCACTACTCATCCTCTAAGAACTTTCTTCGCAAATAAAATAAAAGTCCAAGAAAACCTTGCGTGCTTTTATTGTTATCAATCGACGTAACTCGCAATAACTTTTATATTTATTTAAAAAAATTGCTGAATAAAGGGTATAAATTTAAATCAGAGTGACAGAAAATTATTTGCCAAAGGATTTTTCTATTCATTTTACTTTAAATCTTTAGAAACACTTTTTGTGTTATTTTCCATCGAAGTAACATCCATCGACGTGACCTTACTTTTGGCTTGTCAGGTCTGGATGATAAGAAATTGAACCCTTCCGAAAAAACTTTGCAGAAAATTAATTAAAAGAATGTTTTTTGAATATATAATTATTTTTTAGTTATAAAAGAGTATAAATAAACAAATATAAAAATTTTTCCGGTTAGGAAGGCAAAAAGCAAAAACAATTTAATTACAGAACCAATTAGGTATTTCATGTCGTGACGTCAGCTGGCAAGATTTCTGCATGTCGCGCTGAGGGCAAAGCAATAATACAGATTGCATGGGACAAAACATTTTTTTTTATCAGCTGAATAAAAATGATTTTGCACCATAAGTGTATTTAGATATTATATTTTATTTTTTGAAAAGCTATTTAATTAAATCTAAAGAACGATACACATTTGTTATCTATTTTTTAATTTAACTGAATAGCTTATAAAAATAAAAATGCGTTAGAATTCATTTGAAAATGGAAGCTTGGTCTCTAGAAAACTTTGTGCTACGAATATTTTTATTATTTTCCAGGCATAATTATGTTATTGCTGAATTTTTGTTAATTTAAGAAATTATTTTAACACAAAATGAACAAAAATGATATATTTTGTATCGAAATGTGTTGTTACGGCTTGAAAATTTGTGTTTTTCAACAAGTAATTGTTATTTGTTATTACATTCTTGGTAATCACGATAAATCCTATTATTATATTTGCAAAGCGAAGCAATTTTATTGCTACCTAATTTTTAGTTTTTAAGCTATAATCAAAAATTGATTCATTTTAAATTCAAGAAAATTAGTTTAAATCTTTTTTATACCATAAATTTAAAAAAAATATGTTCGTTTACTAGATTTAGGAATAATTGCAGTCACAAGGAAGATGGAAAATGTGTACGACGTCAAAAAGCTCCAAAAGCCTTTCAAATAAATTTGTAGCGTGAGTACTTTTATAATTTCTTGTTTTAATGGTATTGAACCTAAAGTACACAAAAAGAAATCAGTTTGAAAAAATATTGTTTAATAATTGGCTTTTTTCGACAGTGTCCTCTGCGTGGAGAATTCCATAACCCATATTCCCTTACGAAAAGATATGACAGAAAAAAAATGACAGGTGTGTCATTCTTTTCCTGTCATTTTTTCCCTGTTGTTTTTTCGCGACCACAGGAAAACGACAGTGAAACGACAGGAAAAACGACAGCCGAAAATGACTGGCCCTAATTGGTCATAATTTATAATAATATCGTCTGAACATTATCAAGTATCGACGACTTCCTGATTTATCAGTGAACTATTTGAACTTTCCTGTAAAGCTTGAAAAATCATTAGCAAAAAGAAACTATTATGGGAATTTTCATGATGAAACACCTTTTTGTAGCCTGTGTCTAATTCCGAACTCTCTTCCAACACATCAATTGTGGAATGTGTTCGATTTGCCATTTTAAAGCCTTCTTATCCTTACAAAGCGCTAAAGTTAAGTACAACGGGCAACAATTTCAGACTATTTTCAACTTTCTTCATTCCCTCAACAAGTGCACTGCCTGTTTCCAATTCCATGATCCAACAAAGAATGGTCTCGCCACGCGCATCTAAAAAAGAGTGAACCAATCAAAGGGCCCGTAGGTTGCGCGTGGCGAGACCATACTTTGTTGGATCATGGAATTAGGAGCACGCAGTGAACTTGTTAAGGGCATGCTCTACAGTGACCACGTGACCAAACCAGTCCTCGGTTATGAAAATTTTTTTTGGTGTTCACCATGTCCAAACGCAATGATATATCGCTCTCAAAATTTGGAATATAGGAAATGGGACAATAAATTGCGTTTGTATATTTAGTTTGAGTAATAATTTTGAAAGAAATTATTCATGTAAAAAATAAATGTGTAATATTATTTTCATTTTTTTTTTGTGTTCACTACGTCCACAGGGATTGAGATATCGTGCTTAGAATTTGAGCGATTAAATAAAAAGCACTAAAGAACGTTTGTATACATCAATATGTTTATAATTTCAAAGAAATTTTATTTATAAATTAATAAAATCGGATATTACCACTCGAGTCGAGCACTTTGCAGGTAATGTTTGGTTTGATGCATTTCAGATTTTTTGATTCGCGTATGTTGATAACTGACACAAATTTTGGACTAAACCGTCTAAACATTTTAAAAAATCAATATAAATAATAACATTTGCACATTTGTTGCAAACCAAAAAATAAGTATCTGCACACACGTAACCTGTCATTATTTTTGGAGCATTTTCAGCAATTTCTAGCGGAGAAAAAAAGAAGCTTTCAACGTCGGTAAAGTAGAGATCACATGACCAAGCTCGGTTATGAAATTTTACACATTATTTTTTACATGGATAATTTCGTTCAAAATTATTACTGAAACTAAATATACAAACGCAATTTATTTTCTCATTTCCTATATTCCAAATTTTGAGAGCGATATATCATTGCGTTTGGACATGGTGAACACCAAAAAAAATTTCATAACCATGGACTGGTTTGGTCACGTGATCACCGAAGAGCATGCCCTTAAGGGAATGAAGAAAGTTGAAAATAGTCCGTAATTGTTGCCCATGGTACTTAACTTTCGCGCTTTGTGAGGGTAGAGATCCTGAAGGGAGAGTTGAGACGCGGGTTACTCAAATTCTGATTGGTGCTGCTGTGTCGGAACCAACTATTCTAAAAATGGCGCGATTTTCAAATAGAGTGTTCATTTCACAACAGATTTAATACAAAATAAAGAGAATATCATTGAACTAAACATTTAAAATAAACGAAGAGTAATTAAAAATCACTTTTAGGCATATATATTATACACATTTCCATAAATAATATTGGTTAAATAAATACATTTTGTAGGTTGGAAGCAAAGCTTTGGTTCGAAAAGGTTATACATACAAATAAAGTAAACATAAATTGTAGGAAAGGATGAAGATTTAAATGATGAAATTTCATAAATTCATATTCTGAATATAATTGAAAAATCAGTTTTAAGAAAAATGCATACATTTTTTTTTTAAGAAACATGAAATAAAGGAAAAAGTAACATGAGTGAAAAGCTATTATTATTTCACACTTAAAAACGATATGGACAAATAAAAAATATATCATTGATATGTCGTGTGCATCGCCATGCTTTTGCTGGAGTACTTTTTATCAACATTTTTTTCTTTGGTCTTAGATTGATTACAAATTCCAATCTGCTCGATTGATATTCTGAATTAACAATTCTCGAAGTTTGGGATCTCGTGGAATTTGTTTCAGGAAAACCCCGTTTTTAGATGAATTATTGCAGTATAAAATATAGCAATTTACCATTTTTGCAAAATACTTATATCTCACAAAAATATTATCAATATTTTTCTTTGGAAAGTAGGTTATACACAACCTCTTTTTCACTTCTTCATTAATCACAAAACTCGCATATCACACTTCACACATCATAGCTTCAATATAAATAAACTAAGAAAAATAATTTATAATAAATAATGGGCCTGCATTACGCAGTTTCCATTTTTTAATACTTTTGCTTAAATACGAAAATTTCTCGATGCTCGCTTGCGTGCTGTCACGTATTGCGCTACACGTCATTTTTCAAACTTTTCGCGCCGCAGTGAAATATCAAGTTCCGGTACAGCGGCGAGCATTGGAGGGGGAAACGTGTCTCAACTCTCCCTAGAGGATCTCTATGTGAGGGTAAGAAGGCTTTAAAATGGCAAATCAAACACATTCCACAATTTATGTGTTGGAAGAAAATTCGGAATTAGACACAGGCTACAAAAAGGTGTTTCATCATGAAAATTCCCATAATAGTTTTCTTTTGCTAATGATTTTTTAAGCTTTACAGGAAAGTTCAAATAGTTCACTAACAAATCTGCAAGTCGTCGATACTTTATAATGTTCAGACGATATTATTATAAATTATCACCAATTAGGGCCAGTAATTTTCAGCTGTCGTTTTCCCTGTCGTTTTCCTGTGGTCGCGAAAAAACTACAGGGGAAAAATGACAGGAAAAATATATGTTTGTGTTACCAAGATTTTTTAGTAAATATTTTTAATCCAAATTAAGTTTTAAAATGAATGGGTGCAATTACGATACACTGAAGCATACTGATTTTGTCATAAAATTATTAAAAATTATGTAAAATTAACAAATAATCATGACTGAAAACTAAACGACAAGAAACGTCATTGGTACACTGGTTTCGGTACAATATGTGTTGACTATCTATGCAAAAAACTGAATATTCAACAGGCAAAAAACAACTGTTTGAAAGTTTAAAAAATTTTGCGTCATAATCATTATTTGTGAAAGTTTCCTACAATACACTTTTTATGATTACTCAACAATCGCGTAAGATTTATTCGTATCCTTGGTCAGAATTTAAGATTTGGATTATAGGTCTTGATTTTCTAGATTTGGCGATACGTTGAACGTTAATTTCCGTAAAAATAGTATAAGATCATACCAAATATTGAGATAAAAAAATGCACCGCAATTATATCAAGAATGCTACTTTTGGAGTTGTAAAATAGTACCCTCTATTGGTGTTGAAATATCATTCAAATGAACATGTGCCATATCTTTTTGATAAAAGTACGAGATAAAAAACTTTCAAATACCTTTCTGCGATAACAAAGTAGATAGTCCAGAAGTGAGAAAATTAAAAAGTGAGACAAAATTGTGAACGAAATGGTTATCTCGAAAGAAAAATTATTAGAACCCAGGTGCAAAAGTTATACATAGTTCATACAGAGTTGAAGAAATCATCTATCATTTTAATATGTTTAATACCAAAAATGTATTAAAAAAATGAAAATTTGTTATGATATTTTTCAGTATGAATAATTTTTCCTCTCGGTTGGATACTCTTGCCTTTAGTTCGGATGGGCTATCTTCTTCAATCCTCTCTTTTCTATCTCATCCTATCCTTTATCTATCCACGTCAAACTTTTTCTATCTTTTCGTCAATCTAAATTCACGGCTTTCTTTTTCAATCTTCTTTTCTCTATCTCATTCTATCCTGATTCTATAAACGTCAATATTTTTCTATCTCTTTATCAATCTAAACTCTCGTTATCTTTTTCAATCCCCTTTTCACTATCTCTTTTCATCCTTCATCTATCTACGTCAATCTTTCTCTATCACATCCAATCCTGATTCTATCAGCGTCAATATTTTTCGATCTTTCTATCAATCTAAATTCCCGTTATCTCTTGATCGCAGCACTTTCGTCTCGCGGGAATTATTTGAAAGCGTTTATTTACTTTTTTGCGAGGCAACACATTTCAAGCAATATGTTCATGAAAAGAATTGAATAAATGTTTTGTAATAATTTCCGCGAGTTGAGAGTGCTGTCATCAAAAAATTTGCCAATGAGGTGAAGTTTTTTCATCAAATTATTAATTTCATTGTCTATAATTTTGTATACAAAACATATAATTTATTAAATAAATTATTTTAAATATTTTAGGTATAGAACAATTAAAATTAACTGAGAGTAAACCTATTCAGATTCTTCCTCATCTTCTAATATCCTACGTGTATTAACATTTTCACTTGTTAATTCGTCACACTCTGCGCCACTATCAATCTCACTTGAAAGATTCATCATTTTAATTTAAAATTCATCTTTGGTTGAAAATGTAACTACTTTGTTGAAAATCAAATTATCTTTTTTTTTTTTGTGAAACTTCAACTATTTAGTTGAAAATAGATATTTTGCATTTGAAAATTAAACTATTTGTTTGAAAATTTATGTACTTTGTGGAAAATTGGTCTTTTTCTATAAAAAATTAATCTTTATGGTTGAAAATTCATCTTTTTGGCATAAAATTCAACTATTCAAGTTGATGATTCATCATTTTAGTTGAACATTCATTAGTTTCGTTGAAAATTAATTTCTTTAGCTGAAAATTTAACTGTTCCATTTTTAGTTAAAAATTGAGCTTTTCTAGTTCAAAATTCAACAATTGGGGTGAAAATTTTTCTTTTTTAATTGAAAATTCAACTATTTTGTTGAAAATTAACGTATTTTGCTAAAAAATCGATTTTTTTTTTATTTTTTCATCTTTTACGAAGGAAATAAAATCGTTTGGTTGAAAGTAAAACTCTTTTGCTAAAAACTAATTTTTTCTTAGTTGAAAATTATTTTTCTTCGTCAAAAATTCAATTATTCTTGTTAAAGATTAATCATTTTAGTAAAAAATTCATCTTTCTGGTTTAAAATTCAACTATTTCAATTAAATATTTACAATTTTATTTAAAAATTCATCAATTCGTTTGTTTGGTTTTGGTTGACAATTTATCTTTTTTAGAGAAAATTAATTTTTTTGCTTGAAAATTCAACTATTTAAGTGGAATATTCATTGTTTTAATTGAAAACTCGTATGTTTGGTTTAAAATTAATTCTTTTTTTCACTAAAAATTTTACTATTTCATTTTCGATTGCAAATTATTATTTTTTTAGTTCAAAATTCAACTATTTGGTTGGAAATTTGTCTTCTTTAATCAAGAATTCAACTATTTCGTTGAAAATTCATGTATTTTGTTGAAAAATTGTATTTTTTGTAGAAAATAATTCGTTTTATTTGAAAATTAATCTTCTGGTTTAAAAATTCATCTTTTTGGTTGAAAACTCAAGTGTTCCAGTTAAATATTCATCATTTTAGTTCAACATTTTATTTTATTTTTTAAATTTAACTACTCAGTTGAAGATTCCTAATTTTATTTGAAAATTCATAACTTTGGTTGAAAATTCAAATTTTTTGTTGAAAATCCGTTTTTTTTTGTTGAAAATTAATTCTTTTAATTGAAAGTTTAACTATTCCATTTTTTGTGACAAATTGATATTTTTTAGTGGAAAATTAAAGTATTTTTTAAAAATTCATTTAGTTTGCAATGTTTTGCTCTGTTGTGTTAAAGGATGTTCATAATAAATGTCATGAATTAAAATAAATATTTGCTTTTTGCCGCAAATGTGAATGTTACTTTCAGTTGACCGGAAAAATGGAAAAACTTGACCGGGAAAAACCGGGAAATGACCCGGAATTTGAAATCGTTCGCCGAATCGCCACCCTGAAAATGTGTGTGCTTGGGGAAGGAAAACCAGTTGTTGCCATGATTCCTGCATGTATTTAATACAATTTTGAACTATTTCACCTGTAAATACCACAATTTTTAATGTTTAAATTTAAAAATAGTCTAATCTGTAACAGTTTTTGAATAGTTAAATCTCCATGTCTATTTCTGTCATTTACTGTTAATTTCTTAAACTTTTAAATTACGTAAAGCATCGTTATAAATATGGTCCAATCGATTATTTCTAGACTTTTTTTTTTAATTATCTTTTTCTCCTTGATTTTTGTAATTCGGTTTTAAATTTTATTTGTCACGTCGCAGAAAGTTTCTAAAATTAATAGTCGATTAAAATTTTTTACTTGTTTGCGCCAAAATGCAAGCGCAAATCGCGAGAAGAAAAAATAAGAAAGCTACTTACAGGAGCTATTCACGAGGTTCGTCACGAGTTTGTAACACATATATTTAAATGACTTCTTCTTTAGCACCGCAAGTGAGCAGTCAATTATCTCAGGTCTGGAGACTAATCTCCTAATGCCGTTATCACCAATGTCTATTATTTGGCACCATGCGGTCAGGATGGTTTATGGGGGGGGGGGGGGGATATGGGAATTAGGGCGCCGGCAGTCGGCACGTGCTAAACCCGTTCGATAAGTGTGGTATAGGCTCATGTAGGGGGTAATCTAACCTACAAAACTCACCTCAAAAAATTGATTTCGAATGCTGGCGCACCGAAAGGATGTCAGGGGTCAATTTTTTCCCCCACAGGAAGCACATATCCCTATTTAAGGCGGAAAGTCCCTCCGAAACGTCAACACTCGCGACAAATATTAAAAAATTAACAAAAAAAAAAAAACAGTTTTCAAACGCCGAAAAAAAGTAAACAGAAACAATACAATCAGCGCCGCGTGGTATCTCGATCGATCACTAAATCTATTTAAAAAGACTTCTGGCGCCATATTCAAAATATAAAAAGCATTGAAACATATGTAGGAGTAATAATTCTTAGTAAGTTATAATATATTATTTAAAAAACATAACAAATAAATATTATCTTAAAAAAATATAAGAAAAAAAAGAAGGAAAAATATATTGAACGCAAAATACTGATTGATAAAATAGATAAATAAAACTTTCCACATTTTCTTCTAATTCTGAGTTGATCTTATAACCTTCCCTTCACACCACCCACACAGAAGAAATAATTTACATATAGCTAAAGAAGATTTGGTAAAGATTTTCCAAATTTGTAATTAGCAAAAATAAGCATTTTCCACCAAATGCAATTTTATTGTGTTTATGATTTTTTTAGAGGAACCTTAGGCTATATAATGTACACCTAACACTCCATCAAACCCAACCACGTATTAGAAATCAATTCTAGTAAGCTGGAAAGACTTGGCAAATATATTGCTGTATTATTCTTTGACGAAAAAATAACATTTTTAGAAAAAGTCGAAGTCGTTGTTTCTATGATTTTTTGATGTGATCCTCAGTCAATAGATTGTTATCAGAACACCCCTACAAACCCACTCTCGCATTAGAAATCAATTCTAGAAAACTGGAAAGACTGTCAATATTTTTTTATGGTGGCCATGGTGCACCACGAAAACGATTGGAAAGGACCCCGCACCAAATGTACAGAAAAAAGCCTTATGATAAAAAATTCTAAAAAAAATTTTTTCTTTTATTTTCGAACCTGCAAACTAAAAATTCGAAAGAAAAATGTCACAAAGATGGACAGTTTTTAGACAAACACTTGTCCAAAGTTTCGATTTTTACATGTATTTTAATGGAAAAATGCTTATTTCAGCAAAATGTTTTTTTTTCTCAAAAACGCTATGATAGATTTGACTAAAACTTTTATATTTTGACGATCAGGCGTACCGAATCAAAAGATTCATACCCACGAACTAGAAATATTAACGATTCTTTGAGTATACAGCATGTTTTTGGGGGTGTTTTTGTACCCTAAACATCCAAGTAACATATGTAAATAATCATTTCTCAGTAACTAAAATAAATAGAGATTTTTATTCATCTTCTACGGCATGAAACGACTTTTCAATAAGTGGAGTAAGCGTACATAGCAAGAATATGTTTTGACTTAATTTTAGGGGATGTTTTACCATCCCTTAAACAATGAGTCTTAAGTTCCTAACGCATTAATCAATAACGAAAAATAATTTTATTTTTAAATGCATGAAAGCTGATATTTTATGACAGAAAATAGTCGCGTACAACCCGAAAAACTTCCTAAAGAACTTTCAACCCCTTATCAGATATAAAACCCACCCAAACTACCCCTAAATATTTTTAAAATTCAACAAAACCAACCTAATTCAAAAATCCACCCAATTTTTGCTGATAATAATTTCAATTGATGCAAAAGGGGCACACATAAAGTCCCAACCCTTCAGCACATGTAGAACTCACCCCAGCCACCCCCGAATATTTTAAAAGTTCAATAAAGTCACCCTAATTCAAAAATACGCCAGGTTTTTCTGATAATGTTTTCAGTTGATGCCAAATGGACAAAAAAGTGTCTCAATCCCTCAGCACATATAGAACTCACCCCAGCAACCCCTACATATTTTTAAAATTCAATACAATCACCCCAATTTCAAAGTACACCAGGATTTTTCTGAAAATGTTTTCAGTTGATGCCAAATCTAAAATGCCAAAACTAAAATGATCATTTTCCATTAAAAAACATGTAAAAATTGGACCTTTGATAAGTGCGTATCTGGAAACTGTCCTTTCTTCTTACTTTTTTGAATTTATTGAATTTTTAAAATATAAAAAAATATTTAGACTTGGATGAGTTCCACATGTACTGAGGTGTTGAGACTTTTTGTGTGAACCGTTCGCATCAATTGAAAAAATTATCATCAAAATCCTGGATTATTTTGGAATTGGGCGGTTTATATTGAATTTTAAAAATATTTAGGGGTGACTGGGGTGAGTTCTATACGTGCTGAGGTTTTGAAACATTTTTTTGCCCATTTGGCATTAACTGAAAACATTTTCAGAAAAATCTTGGTGTACTTTGAAATTAGGGTGATTGTATTGAATTTTAAAAATATTTAGGGGTTGCTGGGATGAGTTCTATATGTGCTGAGGAATTGAGACACTTTTTTCTCCCTTTGGCATCAACTGAAAATATTATCAGAAAAACCTGGCGTATTTTTGAATTAGGGTGATTTTATTGAACTTTTAAAATATTCGGGGGTGGCTGGGGTGAGTTCTACATGTGCTGAAGGGTTGGGACTTTATGTGTGCCCCTTTTGCATCAATTGAAATTATTATCAGCAAAAATTGGGTGGATTTTTGAATTAGGTTGGTTTTGTTGAATTTTAAAAATATTTAGGGGTAGTTTGGGTGGGTTTTATATCTGATAAGGGGTTGAAAGTTCTTTAGGAAGTTTTTCGGGTTGTACGCGACTATTTTCTGTCATAAAATATCAGCTTTCATGCATTTAAAAATAAAATTATTTTTCGTTATTGATTAATGCGTTAGGAACTTAAGACTCATTGTTTAAGGGATGGTAAAACATCCCCTAAAATTAAGTCAAAACATATTCATGCTCGGTACGCTTACTCCACTTATTGAAAAGTCGTTTCATGCCGTAGAAGATGAATAAAAATCTCTATTTATTTTAGTTACTAAGAAATGATTATTTACATATGTTACTTGGATGTTTAGGGTACAAAAACACCCCCAAAAACATGCTGTATACCCAAAGAATCGTTAATATTTCTAGTTCGTGGGTATGAATCTTTTGATTCGGTACGCCTGATCGTCAAAATATAAAAGTTTTAGTCAAATCTATCATAACGTTTTTGAGGAAAAAAAAACATTTTGCTAAAATAAGCATTTTTCCATTAAAATACATGTAAAAATCGAAACTTTGGACAAGTGTTTGTCTAAAAACTGTCCATCTTTCTGACATTTTTCTTTCGAATTTTTAGTTTGCAGGTTCGAAAATACAAGAAAAAATTTTTTTTAGAATTTTTTATCATAAGGCTTTTTTCTGTACATTTGGTGCGGGGTCCTTTGTCGTTTTTCACATTATACTTAAGAACCAGTTTTCGAGCCAAGTTTTTTATTATTTATTCTAAAGACATTCTGACTCTTATGGCTTCTATATAAACCTGAATTCGAGTTGAAATCCAAAGGCTCAAGTCGATCAGACTTCATACTGAATTGATTTCTAATACGTGGGTGGGTTTGATGGAGTGTTAGGGGTACATTATATAGCCTAAGGTTTCTCTGAAAAAATCATTAACACAATAACTTTGCATTTTGTGGAAATAACTTTTTTTTTCTAATTACAAGTTTGGAAAATCTTTACCAAATCTTGACAGCTATATGTCATTTATGTCTTGTGGGTGGATGGACTTTTGGGGATGTTATAATGATAATCCAGAACCCAAGGACCTTTTTAAAAAATCAAAGTCGCTATAACTTTGATTTTTTAGAGAAATGATTATATTCCCATAGACTATGATCTGAAACTATTCACCGGGTCTTTCCAGCTTTCTATAGTTGAGTTCTATTGCGTGGGTGGGTTTGATGGGGTGTAAGGTGTACATTATATAGCCTATGGTTCCTCTAAAAAAATCATAAACAAAATAACATTGCATTTGGTGGAAAATGCTTATTTTTGCTCATTACAAATTTGGAAAATCTTTACCAAATCTTCTTTAGCTATATGTAAATTATTTCTTCTGTGTGGGTGGTGTGAAGGGAATGTTATAAGATGAACTCAGAATTGGAAGAAAATGTGGAAAGTTTTATTTATCTATTTTATCAGTCAGTATTTTGCGTTGAATATATTTTTCCTTCTTTTTTTTCTTATATTTTTTTAAGATAATATTTATTTGTTATGTTTTTTAAATAATATATTATAACTTATTAAGAATTATTACTCCTGCATATGTTTCAATGCTTTTTCTATTTTGAATATGGCGCCAGAAGTCTTTTTAAATAGATTTAGTGATCGATCGAGATACCACGCGGCGCTGATTGTATTGTTTCTGTTTACTTTTTTTCGGCGTTCGAAAACTGTGTTATTTTGTTAATTTTTTAATATTTATCGCGAGTGTTGACGTTTCGGAGGGACTTTCCCCCTCAAATAGGGATATGTGCTTCCTGTGGGCAAAAAAATTGCCCCCTGACATCCTTTCGGTGCGCCAGCATTCGAAATCAATTTTTTGAGGTGAGTTTCGTAGGTTAGATTACCCCCTACATGAACCTTAAAGTAGTCTGTCTATTGGATCGATCAGATGAAAAATCATCAAAATTAGCTTTTTTTGACGGAGAAATATGTCCTCTTTCACATAATGCCTTTTTTAGGGGCCCTTTCCAGGTTAAAATTTGAATTACCGCTGTTGGAAGACGTGTCAAATAACATGGGATCTTACGGAGAGGCTTTTCGCGGGCTACAAAAATGGTTAATTTTGGCTTTAAAACACGTTGAATATTCCCAGATAACAATGCGTGTGACGCACGTCACTCGCATTTTGTGATTCTCATGCAATGCGTGCGAGAACGCGTGCATCTCGCCAGCAATATATGATGGTCACTTAGCTGCGAGGGTTATGAGTCGCATTTCGTCATCATGAAGATGCGTGAAAATTAACTTATATTTAAAAAATTTCTTAATCAATTGAATTTATTTTTCAACTTGTTTTTAAATTACATACATTGGTATAAATTAAAAAATTTCAATAATTCTAATCGCAAATAAATTTCAAGTGAAACTTATTTTTTCTTTGCACTTTTAATTTGTAATATTTATGAAGAATGATCGAATAATATTAAAAATGATGTGCAGTTAAAAATTTAATTTATGTTCACATAAATTTTAATTTCTGACATCAAAATCACATAGAATTAGTATATGTGCGAATTTGAATAATTGTAAAACGCGCGGATCAGTGGCGCGTCGTGTAATATATATTATCTCCGTTTCCGCTCGTCAGGTTCGTTTTCCTTCTACACGACAGTCTACTGTTCACACACGCTATCAACTTGATGACGCCTGACCATCGTTGGTTTTTGTAAAAGTGTTTTCAGCATCTTTTGGCATCTGTCGAAGAATTTTACTATCGTGATTTATCGTATTTATCGTGTTTTATATCCGGCATTCCGAAAATTAATAGACTTGTGGTAAGTACAATCGAAAAAATAGTAAATATAAACCTATAACCACTAAGTAAACCTAACCTATCTTGTTTATGGTAAAGCAAAATAATTTACTATACGTTCAACTGTTTCTAAACCTCTTAATTAATTCGCTTTGATTTTTAGATCAATTTTTAATCATAAAAAATTTTATGAATTTTTAAACCTAAAACAATATACTCTTTCTAATGATAGAAAAATCTCTAGTAACTGATTGGGAAAACTGCAAACTCGAAGTCCAATTCAGAATTTATTTCATTAAATGTCTCAAATTTTTGTATATTTCGGAATTCCGCCTGATAAAACTGACCTTTGTTTACGACCGACAAAATGGGCTCTTTGGTTTATTGGAGGTATAAAAATATTAATATTACACAATTTATTATTTTTAGAGCATAACTAATCACGACGTGCGAGCGATATGCGTCGCACGCGTGACCCGCACGACATGCGAGCGATATGCGTCTCAATTGATGACACATATGTCTGCGTTAGTGAGTGCATCTCGTGCGTGTTGATCGGCACGACGTGCGTGCATAATGCGTCGCATATTGCTCGCATTTTGTTATCTGGGATTGTTAGGAAATCTGTTTTGGAGACAGCAAATATAATATGAAATTTGAATTACTGCTCATTTGTACTTGCTTCCAGGGTATTTGAGCTTAATTTTAGCAAAACCAAAGATATTATAATATCTTTGGCAAAACATACCGAGGTAAAATATTACGATAACGGTGTGGCGTTGACTGAGGTTGGCAGTATGGGGACGACGACTGACACTTGTGGCCGCTAGGGTCGCTAGTGCGCGTGGAGATACACAAGATAACGATGGTAACGTCAAAGATATTAGTACTAATATCTTTGGTAACGTCTGCTATTCAAATTATATCAGTCCTTCCTAACGCAGCGTTGAGGTGTTAGCTTAAAGCACTATTTACGAAATGCCAGGTGTGCATGCGGCAATTGGGTGTAAAAATAAAGAAGCAAATCGCTTTCCAAATAACAAAAAACTAAGGAACCTGTAGATAATGCCTTTTGCCTGCATACAAGCTGGTACAAGGTTTATCTCCACTCACAGTGCTGCCCTCTAAGCTGAGCTTGACAAATCGCCGTCCCCGTAGCTACTGCTGGACTCGGGAAGCACGCGAAATTTTAAATAATGATTTTGTTGCCGGTTTATTGCAGGTTATGTTTACTTTCTCGACTTTCTCGACATGTGGTTACGCTGCCAATTGCTCAGCGTGAAAAATGACGTTGACTCGAATCGAGTCAAATCAACAATTACATTTACATTCTATTATTATTTGAAAATATTTTATCTATATTGATCAGCATACATAATAATTACTTAATTTATTAATTGATAAGCTGGTCAAATTTTGGATTTAATTTCAAATTTCAGAAAAAAATAATGGACATAGCTTTGACTAGCTTTTCCAGTAGCCGGACTACTTCAAGTAACATTTTTAACAAATAAAACTCATAGAGCATATATGTATGGAAAATTATAGTGTATATATAAAACTTTACATTTTAGTAGTAATTTTTCAATTAAAAATGAAATTATTTGAAATTATTCAACACATTTTAAGTTTACTGTGTTTTGCACTATTTGCTGAATGGACCCTTAGATTTGGTAATCTACTTTTCTGGATTTAACGATAAATTAAACAGAATGTAAAAATGTCTTCTTGTTATTGAAAATATAGAGTTGGGTCATTTTTAATTTAAGAAATGAATAAGGCTGATGATTTGTAACAAAATTGAGGTCATTTGGATTTTGAGAACAGGTGAAAGGATAACTGCAATATATCAATAATAACACATATTCTGGCCCTTCAGTCTAATAGTGTTTTTGTATTAACAAGATCTTTACTAAATTTTTATAATCTAAATTAATTTTTGAAAGAAATGGGAATATGAAAGTTTAAGAAGTTTGCGGCATAATCGCTATTTGTGAAATCTTGCATTCAACTTATCGCCAAATCTAGCAATAAAATTAGATAATTTTGATATCTCTTTTCCTGGTTGATACTAAAAAGCAAATAACTCTTGAAAATATAATCATAATCAAAAGGTAGTTGTTCGATTTTCAAAATTCAAAAAGTATCTGCGCTTAGAACGTGCTTAGATTTGCTTTTCAACCAGAGATGAATTTTCAACCAAAAAGATTGATTTTTGACTGAGAAAATTAATTTTCAACGAAAAAAAAGAATGAACAAGAAAGTTGAATTTCCAACCAAAAAAATTAATTTTCAACCAAAAATAAATTTAATAAAAATTAAATTTTCAACAAAAAAAAAACGAATTTAAAAAGGTTAAATTTTCCACCAGAGAAATTAATCTTCAACCAAAAAGACAAATAAAATAAATTCATAGTTAAAAAAAGTAAATTTGAAGAAACGATATCCAACAAAATAGTTCGATTTTCGAATAGTTAAATTTTCATCAAAATAGTTAAATTTTCAACTAAGAAAAATAATTTGCTACCGAGAAAGACAAATTTTCAACAAAATAAATGAATTTTCAACCAAATAGTTTCATTTTCCACAAAGAAAGATCTATTTTCAACCAAAAATGGAATAATTAATTTTTCTGTTAAATAAATTAAATTTTCAACTAAAAAAATCAATTTAAAAAGAAAGGTTAAAGTTTCAACTCTTAGTTAAATTCTCAGATAAAAAATAAATAAAAAAACGAACACTCAACAAAATAGTGAAGTTTTATACCAAAGAAATGAATTTTCAATAAAATAGTTAACTTTTCAACTAAATATGGAATAGTTAAATTTTCAGTTGAAAATTTAATTTAAAAAAAAGTTTAATTTCAAACAAAAATAAGGTTGAATTTTCAATCACGGAAGTCAATTTTCAACAAAGGAGATTAATTTTCAACGAAACAGTTGTATTTTTAACCAAAAAATATGAAATTTTTTACCGGAAG
>CAKNYM010052824.1:487440-515143 GCA_932195095.1 Andricus curvator
ATTTTCAACAGAAAAAAATTTAAGAAAAATTAAATTATCAACCAGAGACTGTAATTTTCAAACAAAAAAAAAGTTAAATTTTCTGTTAAACAAATTAAATTTTCAAACAAAAAAAAAAAAAAAAAATTAAAAAAAGTTTAAATTTTTAAACAGGGAAATGAATCTTCAACCAAAAAATGGATTTGTAACAAAGAAGATTAATTTTCTGCCAAAAAAGACAAATTTTCAACAAAATAAATGAATTTTCAACCAAATACATAATTTCATTTTGGTAGAACAAAAATTAAAAAACCGAACATTCAAAAGAATGGTTGAATATTCAACCAAAGATGGAATAGATTTTTTTCAACCATTAGTTAAATTCTCAGGTAAAAAACACATTTTCCAACCAAAAAATTATATTTTCAACCAAAAAATATGAAGTTTTTTATCAAGCCAAACGGATGAATTTTCAACAAAAAAGTTACTTTTCAAGCATTTAAATGGACTTTTTATCGAAATAGTTGAATGTTTAACAAGATACATGAATTTTCATCCAAACGGTTGAATTTCCATACCAAAAATATTAATTTTCAATAAAAAAGTTAATTTTCAACCAAATAGTTGAATTTTTTACCATTTTCAAACCAAAAAGACAAATTTTGAACAAAAGAGTTAAATTTCCAACGAAAAAGTGACTTTTCAATTAAAGGGTTGAATTTTATACCAAAATATTTGAATTTTCTGCAGAAAAAAACGAATTTAAAACAAAATATATAAATGTTCACCCAAAGAGATGAATTTTCAACTAAAATTATGAATCTTCATCCATCCGTAAATGAATTTTCAACGACGATTTTAATGGATTTTAAAGAATTTATTCAAGAGAAGTGAGGCATTTCGTAGGGTTTCAAAGTTTCTTATTAATTTGCCTTGAATTCTTTAAAATTTTTTGCAATTATTTTGATTCACTTGAACTCTTTCTAAATTTACTTAATATAATGGATATTTTTAAAACTTTTTATTTAATTGATTCTGAGAATCAATTGACAAAATGTTTTAAAATATTTTGAGGTATTTTTTCAAATACCTTTTCAAATACCAAGAGCTTTAAAAAATTTGAAAGGACTTGAAAAGATTTTGAGGAATTTAAAACATTTTGGGTTATTTAAAAAAAAGTAAAAAGAAATTTTAAATTAATTTCAGTAATTTAAGATGGGATTTTAAAGGATTTTTGGCATGAAAATTAAATTGCTTATTTGAAAATACAACTGTTTTTGGTTTCAGCTTAATTTGTTTTGTAATTTCCTGAAGTTCTGAGCGTTCAAATGAACGAAATACATTTTCCCGATTTTATTTTATCTCGAAATATTGTTTCCAATACACTATTTGTTTAAAAATTTAAATTTCGGTTGCAAATTTATCTTTTTGAGATTAAGAGTAGAATTTCTTCTAAAACATTCGACTTTCTAGCTTCAAAACTCAACATTTTGTTAAAAATTCATCTCTTTTGGTAGAAAATTCATTTTTCTGGATGAAAGTGCAACTATTTGGTTGAAAATGCATGTTAAAGATTTATCATTTTAGTTGAAAATTCATTTTTCGTTGCAGAAAATTGATCTTTTTTTTTAGCAGAAACTTGAACTATTTGGATAAAAATGTATGCATTTGGTTGAAAATTCGTTGTTTTTGAAAGAAAATTTATCTTCATGGTTAAAAATTAATGTATTTGGTTGAAAATTCATCTACTTTATTGAAAATTCATCACAGTTGGTAGAAATTTTATCTTTTTTGGTTAAAATGCAAAAATAATCTGTTTTGGTTGAGGATTCAACTTTTTTGTTGAATACATTTAAAGGAGGTTCTTCGGGTTTCAATCGTGTGCAAAATTACGAATCTTGCCGACGTTTCTTGAACATTGCAGTTCAATTCTTCAGGGCTAACCTGGAACTGAAGTTTCAGCTTATGCTGTTCTTATATATATACTTTCTACGATGTCCGTGGTTGGCCAGAGTACGCCACCGCGGGGACTGGTCGAACTTGATTGGCCAATCAAGTCTTTTTTTAAACCCCTGGAGGACGGAAAGAAAAATCGGATTGGTATTATATCCATTATCCCTACTGATGTTATTAGGGTGTTTTAAGACTTCGATTGCTTCTCTATGTTTTCTTGGGAAAATATTATACGTTTTTGCGATGAAGGTTGTTTTTGTCAAATAAAGTGCTATGTCCTGTTTCGATATGATGCTCAGCTAGCGCTGACTGCGCGAAATATTTAAGCCTGACTTTACTCTTATGTTGCTTTAGACGTTGGCTCACCACTCTCCCGGTTTCTCCAATATAGACTTTGCCACCAGAATAAGGGATTTCATATACTCCCGGATCACTGAGAGGTGCCTTTCTATCTCTAGGGTTTTAGTAGTTGTCCTATTTTTGCAGGTGGTTTATAGATAAACGTTAATTTTTCAGCCTGCTGGCCTTAAAAAATTGACTTGCTTACGCTTCCATTTTTTACAGAATTTTCTTAAAACTACCCCTTAAAACTAACATCCTTCCACACCTTATCTCCAACGTCGCTCGCTCTTATCGCCTTGCCTTCCTCGCTTCGCCTCGCCTCGCACGCATGTCCCTACTTTCTCGCTTTGCCTCGCATTACCAAACTCTGCCTCCGCGGCTAATACCTAATACTTATCTACTATTCTTCCTTCTTCCTTCTATTCTTCTCCATCTTACCCAAGACTCCCTTCACCCATGCTACTGCCCTGTTGTCCCCCCTTTCATGAATCAATACCCCCATGCTTATCCCACTCCTTTCCACCTCTACGCAGTCTTCCAACCAGTGCTCAACTCTTGCCTCCCCCTTCCCACATAGTTCACACATCCACTTTTCCCCAGCGAGCCAGAACCTATTAAAACCCTCCATGCACCCGCATCTCATCCTCGCTATATGCTCCTGACTTCCTTTCTCTCCGTTCTCACACAAATATTGCGCTGTCGACCTTGGCATAATCCACACATAGTTCCCATTAAACCTTGTCTCTCTTATTCCTTCCTCATGCATCCTTCTCACGTCATCCATCTGCAGTCCATTCGTTCTAAAATAGCTTTCCCTCTCAACTTCCATCTTCCCACCCCACCCCCTCTCCTGTTCTCATTCTCCCATCAACACTCCCTAACCAGCTTACTTCCCCCCTCTTCCAAAAATTTTTCAACATATTTACACGCCCGACTCCCCGCTAGAATCCCTACACTCGTTCTCATCGTCTCCCTCCTGAAAATATAATTAGGCGTGTTCCTTGCCAGCCCCAGTGTCCACTTTACATACCTCTCCTATGTCCTATTTACCTCTTGGCTTTCCTTCCACCCCCATACCTTTACTCCATACAATAGCACACTCATCACTAGTGAGTCAAACAATTTCATTCGCCTTCCAAAATCATCTGCGAATAACTTCTTTCCCAACCTCCACACCTGCCTCATCACCACATTTGCCCTCCTCACTCTCTCTTTTATGTGACCATCCACTCCGCCATTCCTCCGAAACAAGAAGCCCAGGTACACAAACTCTTTCACCTCTTCCACTGCCGTTCCCTTCCACTTCCACTCCCCTCCCTCATCCCTTCCCCCTCCTTTTCTGAACACAATAAACTTGGACTTTTCAACACTATGTCATCTGCATACGCTAGTGACCAAATTCTAACCCATCCTATCCTGACTTCTGCTACCACTCCGGCCTAAAGCTTATTTTCCATATCCACAATCAAAATCGCAAAAAGCGTTGGGCTAAGCGGACACCCTTGTCTTAACCCCCTCTCCATCCAGAATCCCTCCGAAATCCCCTGCCCTCCTCTTACCTTATCTTTGGTCTCTTCATATATCTCCCTTACCCTCTGGATCAGGCCTCTCTCCACTCCCCTATCCTCCATCGCCTCCTACAACCTCCCCCTATTCACCGACGAAAACGCGCCTATTAGATCCACAAAAAACGCGTACACTATCGACCCCTTCTTCGCCAATTCTCTATCCACCACGTGCTGCAGAACTTAGATATTGTCGATAGTACTCCAACCTGCCCTAAAGCCCGCCTGCGTCTCCGGCTATATTCCTTTCCCCTGGACATCCTTCCGCAGCATCTCCGCCACCACCAGCGCGTATACTTTATACGCCGTATTCATTAGCGTAATCCCTCTATAATTTTTCTGCCTACCCTTGTCTCCTTTATTATTCAGAGGCACTATTAACCCTTCTCCCCACCCTCGTGGGAATCCCTCCCCCTCCATGCTTTCTTCACTACCTTTTTCAGCCTCTCCCTAACCTCTTGTGTAGTAAACCATCATGCTTTGTTCCCTACCCCATCCAGCCCTGCTGATTTTGACCTTCTTAACTTCCTTATCTGTTTCTCTATCTCCTCGTCATTGAATTCCTCCATCTCTGCCTACCCCGTTCTTCTACTCCCATCATATCTCTTCCTTGCATCCGAGGCCTGAAATGATTCTTTAAAAAACTCCCTCCACTCCTCACTCCCTATCTTCTCGCTTATCTCTACTCTACGCTTCCTAAACATATTTATTATCTTCCAGACGTCCCCCTCTGTCTTAACATATCCTAACTCCTCCTCCAGCTCTTTCTGATTTTCCTGGTCTTTCTTCTTACACATCAATCTAAACCCCTTCCAAATTTCTACGTACTCCTGCCTTTTCACTTCTTATACTTCCCCTTCACCTTCCTTTTCATCTTTTTACATTTCCTATCCCACCACGGCTTCACTATTCCTTTCTTCTTCTTTCTGAATACCTTCTTTCGCACGCACCCTTTCACTTTCTCTTTTAAATCCTCCCATATCTCTTCCACCGTCTCCCCTTCGAAGAATACCTTCTCTCACTGCTCCTTATACTTCGTTATCGCCTCCCTCGTCCAGCTAACCCTCTCCTTCGTCAAAACTTCTTCCCCACCTTGCCTTCCGCCGCTCTCACCCCTTATCCACAACCCTAATGGCTGATGGTCTGATTCTAACCTCCCTTCTACTGCGAATCTCCCCATCTCCTCCCACCCTTGCATATTCATGACTACATAGTCTATCACCGCTACTCCCACCTTACCTACATATGTGTATTCTCCCTCTTCATCCCCAGTTGCCATACCATTTGCCACCGCCCAGCCTCTATCCTTCATCCAGTCCCTTAGAATATCCTCCTCCTTATTTATTAACTTATCCTTCAAATTCGTTTCTAAGCTCTCCCTTTCCCTGTAAACGCCCCCTTCCCTCCCCATCCTCGTGTTAAAGTCCCCACCCAGTACCACCATACCCTCCTCTCTTTCACCCAACAGATCTTCCACCCATTCTTTAATTCTTTCCATTCCATCCTACTTGTACACTGTCACAAACTTACACGTTACCCCTCCTATCTTTACTTCCCTTATTTGCACTCCCTCCCCCTCTTCCTCTCCGGAGCTTCTTCCTCTAATCCATCTCTAACCCCCGTTATAATTCCCCCACTAGCCCTTCCTTACTTCTTAACTCTGACGGCCTCCTGGAGCCTCCACCCCTCCACACCTCCACTTCTTGGCAGCTTTGGCTCTATTCTATCACATTCCTTTCTTTCTACCCAAGTCTCTACCAGTCCCACCACATCGAATTCCTGGATATTCCTCCAGAACTCCTCATCATTCTTCTTTACCCCTGCTAAGTTCCAATAAAACACCTTCACAACTCCTCTACCGTGCACTACCCCAACCCCCCTACTTCCTACGAAACAAATTCCCCAGCACTTCCTTCAGCACCTCTTTCTCCTCGTCCCACACCCACATTTTCTCGTCTATTTTTATTTTCCGATATCCTGCCTTCGCCGATCTCCCTTCACTCCTCTTCCTCCTAGCCCTCTCGTACAGCATTCTCTATACATCCCTTTCCTTTCTCGTCAAATCGTGATCGATGAAAACTTCCTTATCCTTCATCCTATTTTTATTTTGCATTACCTCCAACTTTTCTTCATAGCTCTCCAACTCCACAACCGCCACTTCTTTCTCCTTTCTCCCCTCCAACTTAACTTTCCCCACCCTGCCTTTATCCCACCCTATGCTCGGTAGCAGCGCTTCCACGCCCTGCCTTTCTTCCCCGCTTTTTCGGCTTCAACCCTCTTATCACAATATTATTTCTCCTGTCTGCCTTCTCCTTTCTCTCCATTCTCAACTCAATTGCCCTTATCCTTTCCCTATCCGCCCTCTCCTCCTTTTCATTCCTATGCTCTCCCACTTTCTCTTCTATCATATTCCCTACCCTCTCCCAAATACCTTTAATCTCGCCCCCGCTACCCCCGTCTCCTATTTTCATTTCCGTCCTGCCCTCCACCTTCTCAAGCCTTTTTTCCGTACTTTATTTCCACGCCCTAAGCTCCTCTTCCATCTGTTTTATTTTAACTTCTTTTTCTTTTCTTTCCCTCTCTAACCCATCTACTCTCTCTCTCAGCTCTTTCACCTCCTTTTGCCATTTCTCATCTATGATTCTCAAGTCCTCCATCATGCCTTCCATCTGCTCCTTGGTTCCCCTTACGTCCTCCCTCAGCCCCCTGATCACGCCTAACAGCATCCCGAGAGCCTCCTTTTCCAACTTCCCCTCCATTGGTGGGGGGGGGGGGAGTGACCTACGCGTTATCTCACTTTTTTTAAACGGGCTGTCGACCCCGCTTTTCTCCGGACTCTCTTGGCTGGCTCTCTTCCTCTTCAAGAGATCCTCCCCGTCACTTGCGCTAGTTTCTCTCTCCCTTTCCTTCACTCTTCCGTCTGTCCCACCTTCCCGCTTTCTTCCTCTCCCCGACGCACCCCTCGAAACCGGGCCACGCGCTGTTAACCGTCGTGGCTTGTGGAAAACTCCGTCCCCGTCAGTTTCACTACCAGCACTGACAGTACTCTCGCTGCCCACCTCCCGCTCTGCCGCGCGTAACTGGGACCCCTCCATGCAGTACCTTCCGCAACCGACAGATGTCTCTGCAGAATGCTGGCGTCTTTCGCCGCCAAATTTTCCTTTTATTTCCCTTTTTTTTCTTTTCCTTCAATTCCTCACAGTCCCTGCAGACACCCCTTTCTCTTCCTTAACATCCCCTAACTCTGCGAGAACCACCCTTGACCCCTCGAAAGCCCACGACCCCTGACCACGAACCCCTCCGATTACTTGCCAACCTCACCTCACTTTCCCTATCTAACTAAATCCCACCTCACACCCGCACTGAAATTTACTTTTTAGCTCCCCAATTCACCCCACACAACCCTACTCACCTCCTTGGCTTCCATCCTCACACTCCACTCACACCTTCCACACAAATTCCGTAAAATCCTCTCCCCACCTGTCACTGAACACGATCTCACTTCCGCCACCAACATGCAAATTCCGCAGGTGGTTTATATATGGTTTGGATATTGTGTTTGTTGCGAGTTCTTCCTATTTGTTCTGTGATACCTTGGATGTAGGGTGGGATGGTGGACGCTCTTCTCTCTCTTTCTCTAGTAGGTTGTGTTGACTTGCTTTTTTGAGTGCGTTTATCTGTTATGGAGACAGCACTGTATACAAGGGAGTTGATGACCGAGTGCTTTTGAGATGGGTGGTGGTGGGAGAAGGCATGTAGGTATCTGTTTGTATGGGTGGGTTTTCTGTAAATTTCATGTCCTAATGTGTTATTAGATCTTCTGTAAACGTCCAAAAAAAGACAATTTTCGGTTTTGTTCAATTTCCATGATGAACTGGATATCAGAGTGTAATTGATTCATGAAATCGAAAAAATTGTGTGGTCCATCTAGTCCATGTCTCCAGATGACAAAAGTGTCGTCAACGTAACGGCACAAAAATTCAGGTTCAAGCTTAGATTGGTTGAAGATTTTAGTTCATAGATTTTTCATGAAGATGTTGGCTATCGCAGGTAAGATTGGAGATCCCATTGCTGCTCCTGAGGTTTGTTCGTAGAATTGGTTATTGAAAGAGAAGTAGGTATTATTGAGACAGTGTTCTATGAAAGCTATGGGATTGGAGGGGAAGTTTGCAAAGGATATAATAATATCGATTGTATCGGAGATTGGTGCTTTCGTAAAGAAAGATACTACGTCGAAACTCACTAGGATACTTTGAGGTTGAACGTGAATCTGTTGTATCTTTCTGATAAAGTCAAAAGAGTTTTGGACGTGTGTGATAGAGTTTCCTGTGGGATGATTGAGTTCTTTGGCGAGGTCTCACTCCATTATTGATGAGTGGATCGCTTCAGAAGAACACTTTTTTTATAAAGGCATCCATTTGTTGCCTGAAAAATGGCAAAATGTTACAGCTAACCATGGAAATACTTTGAATGAGAGATTGTTTATGTTTCTTTTTAATGAAGTCTTAAACTTTTCACCAAAAAATGGTGGATACCCGTTTCAGATACTGTTTCTGAATGTTAATAAAAATTTAGTGAACTTAATATAAATGTTAGTGAATTTCATTTTCAGTAACCTAATTTCGTAAATTTCAGTTTGTTTAAAGGTATCCTGAATGTGTCGCAATTTTTCGAACATTTCTAACAGTTTTAATGCTTTCACGATAATCCATTATAATAAAAGAAGGCGTTTCGGGTTTCAATCGTGTGCAAAACTACGAATTTATTGGAAAATTTATTGCAAAGAATAGATTTGATAAGAATGAAGAGCATTTGTAGAAAAGAAGTTATGATCAATTGAAAATACCTGTTTTCCTGCACAGAATATTTCTTATGAATCTCATAAATTTGTGCGAAAAGATTAACAATTTAAAACAATCATTATTTGAATTATATAAATAAAATATTTTTCATCTCTGCAAATAACGGTTTAGTCTCCTTGTCATCAAAAAGCCTCATTGTTTCAAGTAATAATCATTATATTTATTGCAATTAAGAACTAGGTAGAAAACAATTGAAAAATATACATATTGGATAAAAAATATTTTCTTGGCGAGCGATGACTAGTCCATGGAGTATGCTTAATGTTAGCAACTTTAAAAATATGCTCTTATCTAGCTACGTTCCTTAATCTGCTTTACATCACAGTCATAACCCTGAAAGAATCAAATTTATTAAAAATTATAATTGAATTGAGTAACATATTGTTCTTAATATAAAATCAGCCGTTACATTTTCAGACATCCTCGTGAGAACATTAGCCATTTCCGTTCCAGCCCGTTGTACCATGCTGTATAAGTGTCCTTTAATTCTTAAGAGATCGTAAGAATGACCGAATTCCTGTTATTACAAAATCATATCTAACTTTAATCACAATAGTCCTTGCAATACTACAACAATTATTTTTATAACTTGAAAACTCAAACCTATTATAATCGAACTCACCACCATAGAACCGGAATCCATCACAATGAATTTATCACAATCCATTATAGGCTTCAATCTATGAGCAATAATAAAAACCGTGCAGTCCTTAAATTTTTTTCTTATAGTCTTCTGAATGAGATCATCGGTTTTAAGGTCAACATTGGCTGTAGCTTCATCAAGAACTAAAATTTTCTTATTGCTAAAAATGGCACGTGCTAAACAAAGAAGTTGACGCTGACCAACACTGAAATTGACGCCACCGTCGGATACTTTAGCTTGAAGTTGAGCGTCAAAACCCATAATGAAATCCTTTAATTCTACCTCTGCCAAGGCTTGCCACAACTCATCATCTGAGTAATTCTCAAAAGGATCCAAGTTTAATCTTATGGTGCCAGCGAACAGTAGAGGCTCTTGCGGAATAATACTGATACTGGATCTTACGTCGTGCAAGCCCAAGTTACTAGTTGCCAGACCATCTATATAAATCTCACCTTTCAAGTACGCTAGTCGAAAAAGGGCAGCGATTAGAGAACTTTTTCCTGCTCCTGTTCTACCAACGATGCCTACTTTCTCCTTTGAGGATATCACAAAGTTTAGATTCTTAAGAACCATCGCTCCTGTGGGACTGTAGCTTAAATAAACATCTTTAAATTCCACACAACCCTCCGAAGGCCACTCAGGTCGTGGTTTATTTTCTGGCCTGGTTTTCAAAGCAGATTCTTCATCCAGATCAGTATATTCAATAATTCTTTCCACAGATGTCATACAGTTTTGCATTTCTGTAAATTTCCTGATACCCCATTGTAATCTGGTAGATAGTACTATGCATTGCGATATGACTAAACCTGCATAACCGGCTGATATGTTGAAATTCACAGAGACGAACAAACACATTATAAGCGATACATAAAGGTAACAGATGAATTGTATGTAGTAACCAAATGCCCTTGCACTAGAAGAGAACAAGTACCAAGCGGATGAATGAAGATCTTGATAGTTATCGAACTCTTTAGTCAAAATTTGCTCAGCTTTGAATGCTCTGATCGTTGTGATGCCTTGAAGAGTAGCACTCACATGATTAAACACTGGCGATCGCTCTTAAAAAAAAAAGTTTCAAGATTAGATTTGAAACCAGTGTTTCTCAAGCAGTTAAATTATGGATTAAGACTTAAAGGCGAAGCTTTTACTAACTTATAGCTTCCAAGCGTGTTAAACTGCGAAAAGTTCTGATGTAGATGAAGTGTAAAATATAAAACACTAAACCAATGACGATAGTAGGAATTGCAAGCCATGGATTTACAGAGCAGTTGATGACTAGAACTGCGACCAACAGTAAAACATTCTGTGCAACATCCTGCATAACAAGTGGTAATTCTTTGTCAGCAATGCCGATATCTTTTGAAAACCTGGTAAGGGGCATATGACAAATTTAGTAATAATATTGTAAACGTTACATAGGCTGAGGCCTATTTGAATGCAGGCTGTTTAATTTACCGGTTCAAGATCCTTCCAGAGGTGTTTTCATGAAAGAACGACATCGTAGTGCGCATAATACTGTAAAACATGCGAGAGTGTAGAGTCTGAGATGATCTTGTAGACATCTCACAAAGTACCAGAAAAAAAGTATTTCCAAGAATTATGGTTAACAGGGTGAACAAACTATACGCTCGAATGTACCACATGTTATCGATATCACCTACTAAAGTTCTGTTGTTCACTTCATCTACTCTATTTACCCAGCCTGCAAGAAAAGAATCTCCACAGGTGGCAACAACTTGATAAGTAATACCTAAAACTATTGCTAAAAGTAAGATCGATACACTTTCGGCTGCTTTAAAATAACTCAGATAAATCCGTTTGGAAATATTCCCAACTGTTCGATGTTCAGGAACCTCTTCTAGATCCGCATCTGTAGAATTTCTTCTAACACAGGGCAACAGATCTTCTTTGAGGATGTATTCTGATTTTCTTTTACCATCATCAAAATTATCATCTGAAACTGTTCGTTTATTTATAAAAACTAATTCCGAACGATGTAAGTTAATTTCGTTAAAAGTTCCTTCTGTCTCTACTAATCCGTTATTTAAAACCAATATCCGATCCACAGTTTTCAGATACTGCAGCTGATGAGTTACTAGTATTCTTGTCTTTCCTTTCAAATATCCGCAGATACAATCTTCGAATATTTTTCTGCCCACCTGAGTGTCAACCGCTGACAGTGGATCATCTAGAAGATATACATCAGCATCAAAGTATACTGCCCTTGCCAGATTAATCCTCGCTTTTTGACCGCCACTGAGTGTTATTCCCTTTTCACCAATTAGAGTCTTGTCTCCAAATGGGAACATAGCGAAATCTTCTTTCAGTTGGCAAACCTTGATAACTTCTGCATACCGTTTGTCATTCATTGGGAGACCAAAGAGAATATTCTGCCTTACGGATGAAGCAAACACCCATGGTTGTTGACTGACGTATCCAATCTTTCCTGACACTTCAATAGTTCCCTTTGTGACTGGAAGTTCCTTGAGTATAACATGAAGAAAGCTACTTTTACCAGAACCAATTTGTCCAATGATTGCAGAAAGGGAACCACGTTGAACAGTAAGGTTTATATTATGTAATGTATCTTTCTTATCATGGGGTGACCATTTTGCAGAAGCTCGAGCGATTCGGATTACATTCTCAGAGTTGGTGCTTTGTTTATCAATATTCTGTGATCTTGAGTCTTGTGTTTCTTCACGCATTAGAACATTTTCAAGGCGATTGATAACCACTATTAACTTTGCCAAACACTGAACACCTTTACAAAGAACAAGTTGAACAAAGTGTTAGTTGAAAAATATTTTCAATAAAAAAAGATATGTTTGTGTTCCAATGTATTCTAAATAACAAAAAAACGATAAATGTATCGTAATGTTAGATACTTACTATAAGTGAAGGAGAGAAGCGAAGTATTTCTCAATTCGTGATAGAAAGCCGAAACCATGTAGAAGTTGTCTGCAGAGATGTTATTTCCAGACAGAACGTAAAACAATACGAGACAAAAAATGCATAGTTGAGGAACATAAGACGTGAAACAGCACGTAAGGGAGCTCATGAAGCTTATTTTCCTTATCACGCTCAATTCTTTCCTGTAGTAAAAATATCTATAATGACCTGAAATTAATTAGTACAATATATGCAATAATTACTTACGTTCGAGCTTTGTCAACTAATTGAGAGAAGGGCTTTTCCCAAGCGTACATTTTAATTACTTGTACTCCAGCGACTATTTCATTCATTAGTGAAATTCTTTTATCTGTTCTTAAGGACACTTTTTGTGTTAAATTTTTTACCCACTTTCCACAATATACTGAAATCATATTTTTTTCATTTTATATTCTATTGAAATATATATTTTCTTTTCACCCACCTTGAAAAGGGATAAGCAAGAAAATAATAGAAGTGCCTGCAAAACTAGAGACGTTCATCTGTTGATAAAGTATCAACGTAATAATAACTGCCTGAACAGGTCCAATCCACAAGAAATGAAAATAGTGAAGAGACTCATTAAAAATAGAGACGTCGTTACTTAAAATATTAGTGATCTATACGGGATTTGAATTATTAAAGTATTAGATAATTGATATTAAAATTCAAAAATAACGTATAAGCTAATAAATTTACCTTCTTAACTGACCTATTGATGCCTCATTGTTTTCTAAAGAGGCCTTAGATATTTTCAAGCATTTTCTATATACAAGAGCAGTGCAGCAAATGCGAAGTTTCATTCCCAAATGAACCATTGCTTGATTAAACTGGGGAATCAGAATGCAGTTCGAAATCTGACATACAATGAAACCTGAAACCCAGCCAAAAATCTCCAGCTTTGGCACCTCATCCTGATTACTCAAGCAATTGATTACTTTAGCTAGTAGCACCACTCGGATGATTCTAAGTAGAACAATGTTAATATACAGGGTGTTTTTTTATCTTAAGACATCGAAATATCTCAAAAAATACAAATCCAATGAGAAAAATGTCCGTGATAACAACTTTTTATTTTCGAAAGGGAAAAGCGACTCCGCAATAATTACTCCACACCCCACTCCCCGGAGGCGGAAGGGTGTAACTTTAAAATTTCAAATGGGAACCTATATTTGGTACTGCAGATTCAGATTCTCCATTAAAAAATACGTATGTTTTATTAAAAAAAAAAAATTCGATTCGCGCCAGATGGCGATGCATTTGCAAAAAATGACATTGTTGACTGTTCAAGGAATGCGCTTTCCACCGTAAGATAACAAAAACGTGTTGATTGTTTTCAGGAAAGCTATTAAATTGTAAGCAATTTCATTTGTAACAACTTCTCCACCCATCAGGGAAGGAGCTTGAAGTGGAGTAGAAAAAATTAGAAAGCTCAATTTTATTTTCAAAACGCAAGCTTTTCGTTTTGACTTCAGGTATGTAAGCAGTCGATGAATTAACTACTTTTAGCGCTTATCAGGAACAACGGCATGGACTGAATAGTTTTCTGTTCCTTTTGAGGTGCTTTTCTCGGTGAGTCCACTCACCTCTCATCATCGAAATGCTTGTTTTCGATGAACATTCCACATTAAGTTGCCAAAATAGTGTCCTTCCACTTCGATGCACTTGTTGGTCCGTGCTTGGAAAGTTTTCACACAACTGCGTGGTTTGTCTGATGTTATTTGGTTACAAGCAGTCCTGAATCGCTTTTTTATGTTCTCCAGAGTTGTTGGCACTTCTTGATAAACTAGATTCTTCAAATAACCCACAAAAAGAAATCCGGCGACGTAAGGTCTGGCAATCTGGCAGGCTAATTTATCGGAACTCCTCTACCGATCGAGTGACCGTTGAATTCGCGATTTAGTAGTGCGCGCACGATTGCCGAATAGTGCGCTGGACCATCGTCATGTTGAAACCACATGTTCAAATGCACTTACAAGCTGAGGTCTTTAAGCAATGTTGGAAGTTAATTTTCCAAAAAGTTGCGATATTTCTTGGTCTCCAATTACTTCACACAAAATGTTCACAGATCCAGGACGCTGACGCTCAACTTCGCGCAATCAGTGTGGGTTCTCTACACAAGAACATACTCGAAAAAAGAAATTCGGGTTCCCTTGTATCTGCTGAAGCGCCCACTGACAAAATGTCACTCGTTTCTGAAAATTATTGCGATCAAGTTCGTGATGCAGTGAATATGAAAGGGATGATACTTATTACGATTTAATACCTTCCAAACACTGGTTAGAGACATTTCGGAAACACGGCTTAGTTGTTGAGTACTAACATTGGGTTCATAAGCGACTGCAACGCATATCGCGATTTCATTATTAACTCCAGTAATAGTTTTTCGGCGATTCCTTTTTTTCGCTCGTACACTTCCGTCAGTGGTGAATTTGTTGACAACCCGGTAAAAAGAAACGCGTGGCCGTACACTGCCTGGCAAACGTTGAGCATAAAGAGTGACAGCATCTTCGATATTCCTGCCACTTTCTTCATAAATGAGAATCACCTCAATTTTCTCTTGTACAGAAAAAGCCTCCATTGTGAAAGAAATGAGGTCCAAGAAATGAGGAAATTCAATGAAACCGAGTCAAACCCAAACGAACCTAGCTACGTTCGTTTGGGTTTTTATTAACAGTGTTAGTTGACAAATCTAAACCAATTCAAACAAACGTAACCAGCACAACCAGATTAACCCAAACGAACGTAACTAACAACACTAACCCGAGCGAATGCAACGAATACGACAAACCCAAATTCACGCAACAAAATCAAATTAACACAATCAACAAAGCGAACCGAAGCGAGCGTAACAAACACATTTAATCTAAACGAAAGTAAGCAACACAAACAATCCTTGAATAGTCAACAATGTCATTTTTCGCCAATGTATCGCCATCTGGCGCGAATCGAAAAAATGTTTTTGAATCTGAATCGCTTCCCCCTCGAGAATGAAAAGATTTTATTGCGGACATTTTTTTCGTTGAATGCATATTTCTTGAGGTATTTCGATGTCTCAAGATAAAAAAACCATTGCTTGATTCAAGTGGTGAAGCAGAATGCAGTCCAAAAACTGACAAATAATGAAACCGGAAGCCCAGCCAAGAATCTCGATCTTTGACAACTCGTCCTGATTACTGAAGCAATTGAGTACTTCAGCAAGTAGCACCACTTGGATGATTCTCAGTAGAACGATGTTAATATGCGCATTAAAAAAGAATACTATTTTTTTTTGTGGATCAGTTTTATTGGCTGATTAAAGCTAAGTACTGAAAATATGTACCTAATGAAAAGCGCGTCAAACGCTTGGCAGAGGCCTAGGATGATATATCGTATTCCGTAACTTTCGACTAGTACTCTTAACAGACTAGGTCTCTTATTTGTTTTCGCGTTGATTTTCTGTTTCTCCTTATGCCAAGCTTTAGATATGTAATTTCCTAAGAGTTTGCTGGAATCTTCTTTCAAGCAGCAATAAAGATCTTTTGTCTCCAAATCTCTCTGAAATCCGACGCGAAATATTTTGTACAGCCATCTACGAAATTGACATTAATGTACATTATTAATCAGAATAACTCTGAGGAAATAATATTTGTTTGTTTTTTAGAAGGAATAATAACAAAAACAATCAGATATTGTTACAAGATTGACTTATGCTATAATGTAGCTTACGCAAAGGATAACAAAGAGAACACATTGGCATATTCTCGTGGGTTCTTGAGTCTTGAATTTCCCTCTTTATAATTTGCATCCATATTAAAAGATAGCTGTAAAATATATAAATATAGTTACAAAAACATTTTTACATTCAAATTCTGCTTATAAAAGGATAATTTGTTTGTCTACATTTGGAATCAGATTTTAATCTATTTAAAAATTTCAAAACGTCTCCGCAGAGATAACGCTGGATCAACAAAAATCGGTTTTTCTGGAATCTGTGTTTAAAGCGTGTGTATATGTTGAAGCTGCTTGGTATGTGATATAATGGGCCAAATTTCATGAATAGTTTAGTACCGAATTTTCTCATGTGGCGTAACATCTGCCTTTTTGTAACTTCTCATCGCACGTTTTTTGTTCCTCATTTCTAGTTCTTTGCTTTCAAAGCAAAATTGTACAATCTTTTCATATTTCAAATTCTGGAGTCACTTTAAGCTCTTAATCTTCGTACACAATAATCTTCAGATGTCAGTGTTTCTTTCAAAACATAATCGTAAAACTTAATCGCTTTAAATGCTTTAAGTCCTCATAACTACTCCATTCCGCACGTTTCTTCCTAATCTGTAGATTGGGGCTATTTTAGGAAATTTCCGAGGGATCATATACAAAAAATAGTTGATTTAGATTTTGAGAACATGTTAAAGAATGACTGCAACATATCAATAATAACGCATATTGGTAATTCTCCACAGACAGGGAACTTTTGGTGTCCATGGATTATATTATTAAAACTACTCGTTGTATTATTGGAAAACTTAGTGAAGATCTTCGTTTTAGTACCTCATAACAAGTTTCATAGTAAAAAGTAGGTTATATTATTGTAAGCTAGAGTAACAAAAATATCATATACCCGAAAAATCGCTTTAATAAATGTCCACACATGCCTGCGGCAAGTTTTAGAGTCACGTAGGAAATTAATATTGAACTACTTTAAAATGTGTGTTTAAGAATCTTAAAGTTAGACTCAAAAAGTAGAATTTTTAGCAATAACATTGTAATCTTAATGTAATATATACACTAGATATGCACGCAAATATGAGTGTTTTCAAAAATATTGTTGATGTTACGTCGATACATAAGCAGCTGTCGTTTGACAACTAGGAATACCTTTTTTGGTCCTGGTTGGACGTCAGATTGAAGAAAAAATATCTCACTACTCATTCTCTAAGAACTTTCTTCGCAAATAAAAGTCCAAGAAAACCTTTCGCACTTTTATTATTATCAATCGAAGTAACTCGCGATAACTTTTATATTTATTTAAAAAAATTGTTGAATAAAGGATATAAAATTGAATCAGAGCGACAGAAAATTATTTGCCAAAGGATTTTTCCATTCATTTTACTTTAAATCTTTAGAAACACTTTTTGTGTGGTTTTCCACCGACGTAACATCCATCGACGTTACCTTACTTTTGGCTTGTCAGGTCTGGGTGATAAGAAGTTGAACCCTTCCGAAAAAACGTTGCAGAAAATTAATTAAAAGAATGTTTTTTGAATATATAATTATTTTTTAGTTATAAAAGAGTATAAATAAACAAATATAAAAATTTTTGCGGTTAGAAAGGCAAAAACAATTTAATTAAAGAACCAATTAGGTATTTCATATTGTGACGTCAACTGGCAAGATTCCTGCACGCCGGGCCGAGGGCAAAGCAATAATACAGATTGCATGGGACAAAACATTTTTTTTTTGTAACGTGAATAAAAATGATTTTGCACCATAAGTGTATTTAGATATTATTTTTTATTTTTTTAAAAGCTATTTAATTAAATCAAGAGAACGATACAAATTCTTTATCGATTTTTTAATTTAATTGAATAGCTTATAAAAAATAAAAATGCGTTAGAATTCATTTGAAAATGGAAGCTTGGTCTCTAGAAAACTTTGTTCTACAAACATTTTGGATAAAGTTCCAAATAGCTGAATCCTCCGATTTCCTTCAAACTGTGTATACATATGTGTTTTGACGCGCTGATTACGAATATGATAGTGAACATTTGCGAATAGGCGATTTTCATGGTGAAACGATAAAAAAACCATAAAAATCATGTTTTTTTCCGTTTATTCAAGCCAATACGCAAAATTTTGCAAAATTGTTCAAACAAAAGTTATAGATCTCATCAAGATACACATTTTTTGTTTCTAAAGTTTTATCTACAAGTGATAGTTTCCGAGAAAATTAGTGATACATCTGATGAAATATAACAGATTTCAGTGCAATAAGCGACAGGACTTTCTCCACCGTCCGCGCTCATAGAACTTACCGGCATGTGTTTCTTGCGTGCATTCATTATTTCCGAGGTTTTCTTCTCCCGAATCCTAATCAAGATTGATGAAACATATAATATTTTCAGTTTAAGTATGATTCTCCAAAAAAGAGAAAAAACACTTCTGTGGTTGCGACAAATCGAACTCATTCAAACTGAACGATTTTGCTCAAGACACAAGAAGATGACTCTTTTGGAATCTGAAATGACTTGCTGCCAATTCTTGTGTTATAAAACAGACAAGTATCGTCACACTAATACCGTTGCGGAAAATACGTGGTTTGAGAGGTGCCACATTTCCGCAGCGGCCTGTATACTGATTACTTACTGTTTCGCTGTAGGCATCAATCTTGAACAAACGATCCGGGAAGGCAGCATTATAAACGGTCAGTCAATTTCGCCGGAAACTGTTGCAGACCGCTTCTCTTTTTGTAGGGAGATCTGCATGGTTGCTCTTGACAGTCACTTCGAAGAGGAAGGTCGCATCGGAGGAGTCGGTGAAGTAGTTGAAATAGATGAGTGCAAGATCGGCCGTCGAAAATTCGAGCGAGGACGTGTAGTGGAAGGCTCATGGATCCTCGGAATTATCCACAGAGGACCTCCCTACAACTATTGGTTGGAAATCTGTCCCGAAAATAAGAGAGATCAGGCTACTCTAATAGAATTAATAGAGAAGCATGTAGCGGAAGGGACGGAAATCCAGACCGATTGTTGGAAGGGTTATATTAATCTCGAAGATCATGGATTCGTCCACCAAACTGTGAATCATTCCGAGGAGTTTGTGATTTCCGATACCGGAGCGCACACTCAAAACATCGAGTCATCTTCGCGGTGGATGCGACGATTTCTCTCCCGAGGAGGAGTGCACAAGAGCAATCTTGCAGATCATCTCTGTGAATTTTTGTGGCGGCGAAGGCTTAAGAAAATAGGTGCTGATCCGTTTAAGGAACTAGTCGCAAATATTAAGGTATGTTACCCTGCACTGTTGAAAATTTCCGCTCGAAACTTCCAACAAATGTAGTGGAAGTTTATTTCCGAAACGCAAGGTAACGCTACAATACAAAATGTTGTAGTTCCCAAATGCTAGTACTGTAATGGTACCTCACATGTATTGGAACCTTACAATACATTTCCAGTAGCCAGTAACACTTCTGTATCATATTGGCGGCTGGATATCTCGACACCTGTTGAACCGAAAAATTGAAGAAGAAAAAAACGTAAATAATTTCTAAGGACAATCATGGAATTCACGTAATTAATTGAATTCTTGAAATTTATGGAATTCAAGGTATTCATGGAATTCAAGAAATTCACGGGACATCAGGATTTCACAAAATTCACGGACTTTACGAAATTCATGGAATGCAGGAAATTAATTGAATTAACAGAATTCATGGAATTCACGGAATTCATGAAATTCACAGAATTCATGGTATTATCAGTACTCATGGAATTCACGGAATTCATGAAATTCATAGTATTCAAGGAATTCAAAGATTTCATGCAATTAAAGCAAATCACGAAATTGGTGGAATTCATAGAAATCACGGAATTAATGGAATTCACGGAATTGATGGAATTCAAGGAATTGAAGGAATTCACGGAATCTAAATACTTCACGAAATTCAAGGAATTCACGGAATTCATGTAATTGGAGGAAATCACGGAATTCGAGGAATTCACCGAATTTACGGAATTCACGGAATTTATGGAATTCATGAAATTCATAGTATTCAAGGAATTCAAAGATTTCACGGAATTAAAGGAAATCACGGAATTGGCAGAATTCATAGAACTCAAGGAATTCATAGAATTCACGGAATTAATGGAATTCGAGGAATTGATGGAATTCAAGGAATTCCCGGAATTCACGCAATCTAAGGAATTCACGAAATTCAATGATTTCAAAGAATTGAAGGAAATCACGAAATTCGTGGAATTCATGAAATTCAAGGAATTCGTGAAATTCATGAAGTTCACGACATTTAAGGAATTTACGGAATTCAAGGAACTCACGAAATTCAAGGAATTCATGAAATTCAAGGAATTCACAAATTCAAAGAATTCACGAAATCCAAGGAATTCGTGGTATTCAATGAATGCGTGGAATTCAAGGAATTCATAGAATTCATGGATTTTGATGAATTCATGGATTTTGACGAATTCACGGAATTCATGAAATTAAAAAAATTCGTCCGATTCATGATATTCATTGAATTCACAGAATTCAAGGAATTTACAAATTTACAAAATTTAATGAATTCAGATAATTCAAAGAATTCATGCAGTTCAATGAATTAACGGAATTCAAGGAATTCATGGAACGTGAATACCGAGAATTCCGTAAATTCAGTGCATTTCATGAATTTAGTAAATTCCGCGAATTCAATGAATTCCGCGAATTCCATTAATTTCGTTAATTCAGTGAATTTCGTAAATTCAATGAATTCCGCGAATGACTTGGATGGCACAAACTTCTTGAACACCTTGAATTCCATAAATTCCGTGATTTTCCCGAATTCGATCAATTCCGTGAATTCCATAAATTCCGTCAATTCCTTGAATTCCATCAATTCCATCAATTCCTTGAATTCCATATACTACGTGAATTCCGTAAATTCCATGATTTCAGTGAATTTCATGAATTCCATGAATTCCACGAATTCCATGAATTCCGTGAATTCCGTGAATTCCATGAATTATATAAATTTAGTTAATTCCTTAAGTTTCATGAATTCCGTTAATTCCATGAATACCAAAAATCCCGTGAATTCCATGAATTCCATAAATTTCGTAAATTCCATGAATTCCGTGAATTGCTTAAGTTTCATGAATTCCGTGAATTCCATAAATCCCGTGAATTCCATAAATTTCGTGAATTTCATTAATTCCGTGAATTCCATAAATTTAGTTAATTCCGCGAATTCTATGAATTCCGTGAATTCCATGAATTCCATAAATTTCGTGAATTCCTTGAATTTCATGAATTTCGTGAATTCCATAAATCCCGTGAATTCCATGAATTCCATAAAATTCGTGAATTCCATGAATTCCGTGAATTACATGAATTCTGTGAGTTCCATAAATTTAGTGAATTCCGCGAATTCCATGAATTCCGTGAATTCCATTAATTTGGCGAATTCCTTGAATTCCATTAATTCCGCAAATTCCATAAATTTGGTGAATTCCTTCAGTTTCATGAATTCCGTGAATTCCATGAATTCCATAAATCCCGTGAATTCCATGAATTCCATAAATTTCGTGAATTCTGTGAGTTCCATGAATTTAGTGAATTCAATGAATTTCGTGAATTCCATGAATTTCATGAATTTTGTAAATTCCATGAATTTCATGAATTTTGTAAATTCCATAAAAGTGAATTCCGCGAATTCAATAAATTTAGTGAATTCCTTGAATTCCGTGAATTCCATAAATTTTGTGAATTCCATTAATTCCGCGAATCCCATGAATTCCATAAATTCCATGAATTCCTTGTGCGCAATTTTCGATTTATGAAGGCTACAATACATGTATTGGAATGTTCGACGGTACTTCACGATTTACAGCACTTACAATACATGTATTGAAATTTCGGCATTCCAATACCATGTTTGAAATTTTACCTTACGCTTGTATTGTAGAAGTGTTGGAGAATTCCAAACATTTTTAAAAGTGTGGCCACTGAATATAATCAGCATTTTCAATTAAAATAAATTCAAGTATATTATATAATAAAATCATAAAAATCAAAAAACAGATCCATGAAAAAAATTACAAAATATAAAAAAAACAAAAAAAATGCTCTTCAAAATACTCCAACCTTCCCGCGGTGAAGAGCGTGATTAGGTGCCAAGCCGAAACCAATGGAGATAAGATGCAAAAACAAGATCGAGTGTACAGGTAGGTGTTTAACCAACATTATATCTGTGATCAATCACAGGGGTGCCTTCCCGCCCCTGCGAGACGTCGGAAAGGGGTAGGGGTTTGACCGACATTATTTCTGTAACCAGTCACAGGGATGCCTTTCCACGGGACCTTGGAAAGGAGAAAGGTTTTGACCAACATTATTTCTGTGACAAGTGATCTACAACTTTTGTTTGAAACATTTGGCGATATTGTGTTTTTGGAAACTATCACTTATAGAGAAAAAGGTTTGAAACAAAAACTGTGTATCTTGATGAGATCTACACTGAGAAACCCTTGTTTGTATTTCTTGTTAAAAATCACACTAGATTTTACTATCTGAACTTTGCAATGAGGGGCAAAAAGCAAATTTTAATAATATTTACTAACCTCAATAGTAACTCGTAGCTACTTAAAGAATTATAAAATATATTGGAATAAAAGTTAAAACTATTGCATTTATTGTAAAAGACATTTGAAGTATATATTAACCTCTGTAGTAAAACTGCAAGTCTGCACTACTGCCATTTACTAATTTTGATAGGAGAAAATAGTAAATTTGTTGGATTAATATCTGTAGAAGATAACAGTATTTGCAAAGTACTGTAGTAAAATGATGCGCAGGGACCGTGCGCACCGAATTACTAACTGGTTAGCAAAATATGCTACAGTGAGAATAGTAAAAAATATAAACACGTGTTGCTAACTTTCACACAAGCCTACCTACACACATATTCTACATTTAACGCATAATTCACATTTATTTAAATTAAGAATTGACAACATTAGAAATTACATATATGTATATATTCTTAAAAGATAGTATTATATTATAAAGCTGAAACAGAAAAATCGGGTTAGAAGAAAACGAAGCTGGCGGGAATCGAACACGCGTCTCCGGGACAGCAGTCGGGCGATGATCCATCTACCTATAAGACATTTTTTGACTCAGAATGAAAACTTCCATATGACCTAAGTCCTAAATGATAGAAAGTTTATTGGTTCTAATTCATTTAATCCTTAATTGATTAATATTGATGATATTTTTATCATTTTAAACAACAAAATTTTTAATGTAATTAAAATAAGTAAATTTTTTTTTTTAAATTACGTTTTTTTGCGGATTTTGAATTGAAACATAAATTAAATGTCATTTTCGCTACCTAAAAATAATTCTAAATTGTAAATCTTCAAAATTAAATTATTTTAAATGTAAATGAAATGTAGGTAGAATATTTATTATAAATTTAACTATTTTTATAACAAAAAACACAATTAAAAGTAAATTTAAAGCATATATTTATATTTCAAGAATACAACATTTTGAAAATTGTTTACGCCACAGTAAAATCTTAACCTCCAATCCGTTGATCGGCGATCGACACACGTCGGATGCACTCGGCTGCGCTCGGTCCAAGGCTCGATACCGTCTGCTAAATCAGTTAGTAATATTTGGGACCAATTTTAATAATTGGTATTAACCTTTGTTACAAAAAGTAGAAAATGTGCATAATACACATCGTGTTCCTACAGACAATAGTAATTTCTTCTACATATTTAGTATATTCTGTTATTTAAAATACTTATTACTTTTATTCTTTTTGTACAATTTATTAATTTCTCTACTAATTTTTCCTACATCGGATTTTACTACAGAAAATAGTAAGGCTTGCTATTACCAAATAGGAAATCTTCTTATAAAAATAGTATAACTTATTATTTATGTATTAAAATGTCGAAATTTAAGCATTTTGCCCCCATTTGCTATCCGTTTTAGTAATTTTTCTAACCTAAAGTTTCTCAGTGTATAACTTTTGTTGGAACGATTTTGCGAAATTTTGCGTATTGGATTGAATAAACAGAAAAAACCATCATTTTTATGGTTTTTTTATGGTTTCACCATGAAAATCGCCTAGTCGCAAATTTTCACTCTTATATTCGTAATCAGCGAGTCAAAATATATAAGTATACGGAGTTTCAAGGAAATCGGAGAATTCAGCTATTCGGAACTGCACCCAACATTTTTATCATTTTCCAGGAATAATTATGTTATTGTTGAATTTTTATTAATTTAAGAAATTATTTTAACACAAAATGAACAAAAATGATATATTTTGTATCGAAATATGTTTTTACGGCTTAAAAATTTGTGTTTTTCAACACACATATAAAATCTTCGAAATGAACGTGTGCGATATCTTCTTGATAAAAGTGCTAGATAAGAAACTTGCAAATACCTTTCTGCGCTAACGAAATAGATAGTCTAGAAGTGAGAAAATTAAAAAGTGAGGAAAAATTGTGAACGAAATGGTTATCTCGAAAGATAAATTATTGGAACCCAGGTGAAAAAGTTATATATAGTTCATACAGAGTTGAAGAAATTATGTATCATTTTAATATGTTTAATACCAAAAATGTATTTAAACAAATGAAAATCTTTTACAATATTTTTCAGTATGCATAATTTTTCCTCCCGGTTTGATACTCTGGCCTTTAGTTCGGATGGGCTATCTTCTTCAATCCTCTCTTTTCTATCTCATCCTATCCTTTATCTATCCACTTCAAACTTTTTCTATCTTTTCGTCAATCTAAATTCACGTCTTTCTTTTCCAATCTTCTTTTCTCTATCTCATTCTATCCTGATTCCATAAAAGTAAATATTTTTCTATCTCTTTATCAATCCAAACCCTCGTTATCTTTTTCAATCCCCTTTTCACTATCTCTTTTCATCCTTCATCTATCTACGTCAATCTTTCTCTATTACATCCAATCCTGATTCTATCAACGTCAATATTTTTCGATCTTTTTATCAATCTAAATTCCCGTTATCTCTTGATCGCAGCACTTTTGTCTGGCGGGAATTATTTGAAAGCGTTTATTTACTTTTTTTTCGAGATAACACATTTCAAGCAATATGTTCATTAAAAAAATTGAACAAATGTTTTGTAATAATTTCCGCGAGCTGAGAGTGCTTTCATCAAAAAGTTCGCCAATGAGGTGAAGTTTTTTCATCAAATTATTCATTTAATTGTCTATAATTTTGTATAAAATACGTATAATTGATTAAATAAATTATTTCAAATATTTTAGGTACAGAAGAATTAAAATTAACTGAAAGTAAACCTATTCAGATTCTTCCTCATCTTCTAATATCCTACGGGTATTAACATTTTCACTTGTTAATTCGTCACACTCTGCCCCACTATCACTCTCACTTTTCTAGTTCAAAATTCAACAATTTGGGTGAAAAATTTTCTCTTTTAATTGAAAATTCAACTATTTTGTTGAAAATTAACGTATTTTGCTAAAAAATCGATTTTTTTTGGTAGAAAATTATCTTTTTCTTTAAAAATTTATTTTCTTGTTTAAAAATTCTTCTTTTCGGTTACGAATCAAAGTATTCCAATTCAATATTTATCATTTTAGTTGAAAATTCATCTTTTACGTAGGAAATAAAATCATTTGGTTGAAAGTAAAACTCTTTTGCTAAAAACTAATTTTTTCTTGGTTGAAAATTAATCTTCTTCGTCGAAAATTCAATTATTCTAGTTAAAGATTCATCATTTTAGTAAAAAATTCATCTTTGTGGTTTAAAATTCAACTATTTCAATTAAATATTTACAATTTTATTTGAAAATTCATCAATTCGTTTGTTTGGTTTTGGTTGACAATTCATCTTTTTTAGTGAAAATTAATTTTTTTGCTTGAAAATTCAACTATTTAAGTGGAATATTCATTGTTTTAATTGTAAACTCGTTTGTTTGGTTTAAATTTAATTTTTTTTTTCACTAAAAATTTTACTATTCCATTTTCGATTGCAAATTATTATTTTTTTAGTTCAAAATTCAACTATTTGGTTGGAAATTTGTCTTCTTTAATCAAGAATTCAACTATTTCGTTGAAAATTCATGTATTTTGTTGAAAAATTGTATTTTTTGCAGAAAATCATTCTTTTTATTTGAAAATTAATCTTCTGGTTTAAAAATTCATCTTTTTGGTTGAAAATTCAAGTGTTCCAGTTAAATATTCATTATTTTAGTTCAACATTTTATTTTATTATTAAATTTAACTACTCAGTTGAAGATTCCTAATTTTATTTGAATCGATTAAAATTTTGTTACTTGTTTGTGACAAAATGCAAGCGCAAATCGCGAGAAGAAAAAATAAGAAAGCTACTTACAGGAGCTATTCACGAGGTTCGTCAAGAGTTTCTAACACATATATTTAAATGACTTCTTCTTTAGCACCGCAAGAGATCAGTAAAATATCTAAGGTCTGGAGACTAATCTCCTAATGCCGTTATCACCAATGTCTATTATTTGGCACCATGCGGCCGGGAAGGTTTCGGGCGGGGGGGGGGGGGATATGGGATTTCGGGCGTCCGGCAGTCGGCACGTTCTAAACCCGTTCGATAAGTGTGGTATCTGTTGATGCTGTTAAGTAACATTTTTATCAAATAAAACTCATAGAACATACATGTATAGAAAATTATAGTGCATATATAAAACTTTACAGTTTAGTAGTAATAGGGTCATCCACTATTTTTATTTCATTTTTGCATATTAAAGTATATGCTCTAAAATCACTAATAATACCAGCATACTGTGAAAAAACTTTGTTTCAAAATTATATTTGAAAAAGAAAAATTTGTACACATTTAAAATTCCTATTTCTTTCGAGTAAATATACTATGCCGGTTCTGGATAAAGATTCCTGCACCGACATTTACCGACGTTCGAAAAAGTTCGATTGATTCTTGTCCGCGCTAAATCTGGAAATTTCTAGACGGGTACACGTCACCCATACAATGTTTGTGAGATAATTTTGAGGGTCGTTGGTCGTTATTTTTTTGGTGCGCAATTAAAAAAAAAAACAGAGAAATCCTTCGATCTGTCTGCATCGAGAAATTTCTGGACGGTTAGATGTTACGCACGTGAAATGCGTGAGAGATGATTTTGAAGGTTGCTCATAGTTATTTTTTTGATGCGTAAAAAAACAAATGAGAAATCCTTGACTTTTTTCTCGCAGGGCTTTCAGATTTTTCCAGAAAAAAAAACATTTGATTGTTAGTCATCTCTGGTGAAAAAAAACTTTAGAACTTTCTTGATTACTTTTTCAAGATCAGTAATGATTTTAACACACACACAGATATACGTATGATGTTGTTTTGTAGGATATTGATGATTATTTTTTACATCTACTCAGAATCTCTGAGTCAACCAAAATACAAATTTTTTAGAAAAAGTTCTACTGTCATTGGCACTGATTGATTCTTATACATTCAGTGAACATGAAGAAGTCATTCAACCTAGTGTTTTGATGACGTAATGTGCCCTAGAAATTGTCGAAACTTGCGATAAGCAATATACTCCTTCCCAAGGTCTCGAAAACATTATACATGCTAGGAAAGATGTCACTGAACTATAATTATACTTAGATGTAAGTAGATGTATAGGGGGGTTTCTAATGCAAGATTCCTACCTTACCGACATCGAGAAGATTCTAGCT
>CAKNYM010052825.1:0-15566 GCA_932195095.1 Andricus curvator
TTTTACATAAAACCAATACCTTCTCATTAGAATGAGAATGTAAAAAGTATTTCTTGTGAATTTGATTCAGAATCGTCAATATGAGGTAAATCGAGTTAAAACTCAACACTTCTCTTAAAAATTAGATATACAATACGAATGAAAAATTACTTTTCAAATATCCCCCCTCCCCCCCAACAAATCTGTTTTATAGAGTCTCAAAAAACCCATAAGTGAAAAATTGGATTTTGCGAGTTTCTGGCGATAATTATGATTTTTTTGTAGTTTTTTTAATTCAAATTGTTTCTAATATTGATGTTTCCTCTTTCTTTTAACTTGGCTTTGCCTTTTAAGTTATAAACAAATAATAAATAAACAATAGAGAGAATACTTTTTTTAACAATCTTTTTTTTTGTGAATACCTTTTTCTGAATTAAAACGGATGTTTGAAGAACTCTTAAAATTTTCTAGATGGATCATATTAAATGTAAGATTTCCTTGATGTAGGCACTGAGAGCCTTTTTGTTTAAATTAATATTTATTATTTGTTCCTAAATCAAAAGTCAAAGAAAAGCTGAAATTATTATAGCTAATAAAAAATTATTTCTAGTATTACTTTAAGAGAATATAGTTATAAACAATAATGCATTTATGAAACAATTATGTATGTAAAATTGCATTAATTTTTGCCATTCTGTATGTTAAAAGTGGATAAAAAGTTGAATATTTCAGAAAAAACCGCAACTTCATAGGATTATTCAAAGATAATTTTATTTAAAATGATAATAATTTCTCCAAAAGATTATTTTTGTTAACCTGAATGAAATTATTACCTCAATCTTATTGAAAAGCGTACAAAAAGTGGAAAATTTGGCGAAAAACTGTAACTTTCTAGCATTATTCAAATATAATTTTATTTGAAATAATAATAATTTGTTCAAACAGTTATGTTTGTTAAACTTCTTTAATTGTTACCACTCTCAAAGTGAAAAGAGGACAAAAAGTTGAATATTTCAGAAAAAGCCGCAACTTCCTAACATTATTCTTAAGTGAATATTATTATAAATAATAATGCATTATTTAATCGATTATTTATTTGAAATATAATCGATTCTTGCCTCGTTTTAACCGAAAAATTTAAGATAAGTTCAAAAATTCGGAAAACCGCGACTTCCTAACTCTATTCTAAGAGAAAATTGTTGAAAACTTATAGGGGTTGTTTGGGACCGTATAAAACAGACCTATAGGGGTGATATTTGAAAAATAATTATTTATTTGTATTCTACAGCTACTTGTGAAGAGAAATGTTTATTTTCAACTCGATTTACCTAATATTGACGATTTTGAATAAAATATACAAAAACGTCTTTTTCTTATAGGAAATACGTGTTAAACTTCATGGGTTTACGGAACCTCAAAATATCTTTTTATAATGCATTTATTTTTCTGTGGACTTGAAAAAATGTGCAGGCGATACGCATGAAAATTCGAAAAAAACCTAGTGTCCGTGCTAGTTTTCGTAGAGAAAATAAAAGTAATAAAACAGTAAAGCAAATCAAAAAGTAAATTTGAAAATTTCTGCTTAAAAAATTATTTTTCTAATTAATTTTCACTGTAATTACTGCATCTTTTTGTTATATTTTCATAAATGATGCAGAAAAACCTGCCACTTTTTATGTACTATTGGAAAGTACAATGTATGGCATAATAAAAAATATTTGATTACCATTAGGTAAATGTCGGTCATTTTACGTGAAAACTTTCAAAATTTAAAATTAAAATGATCCGTTTCTGCTACAAAAAATAAAGTCTTTTAAGCAATAAGTCGTCACTCAGTATTGTCGGTGTATTACTGTACGTTTTAGTGAATGTGAGTTCGTAAATTGATGAAGAGATTACCAATTTGCTAAAAGTGTGGATCCTTGGACGCATTGTCATATGCGATGGATATCCGTCTTCGTAAAAAGTTTGCCAGTATTAACAATTGAAATTTAGGTGACCCAATTCACCATTTTTAAAAGCTTGGCACGTCCTTGACTGTAGAAAATGTCATCAAACCTGTGCTATGTATGGTAATACGTGAATTGCGTCTTTTTACCCTAATGAAGTAGTAAAATTCAGAAAAAGGATGAGTAATAAACATTTCTTGAAACATGTGCGTAATAAAAATTTAATAAATCAAGGTAGAGTAACGAATTATATAACGAATATCAACCAATAACGAATTGGAAAATTTTTTTTTAAGAATATTTATGCTCTCACCCACCAAATTTGTTTACATACAAAAAATAAATTAATACGTATATTTTTGTTTTGGAAAAATTAATACACTGGAAACTGAATTTGTGCACAGTTTCACTCATGGCCTTGAACACAAATCCAGGGACTCCGAACGTAAAGAGACAGGGCCGCGATAATGATTTCTGTTGGATTTGCAGGTATGACGCAACCTGATGCAACTAACGCGCTGAGTGCGGCCCTCCTGTTGTTTGTCACGCTTGACTCAGAAGCGCCTCCCCTCTCGGCCCCGCGGTTCCTCTCATCACTAAATGCCGAGGACAATCATCTGTAGGAATGCACAAATCCAGTCTGCTGAAATCGAGGTTCCAGTGTATTTAGAGGTGGTACAAACACTATGCTGTTTAACACGTATTTCCCATGAGAAAAATAAACTTTTTTGTAATTTTTTAAACAGAATCGTCAATATTAAGCATATCAAGATGACCCTCAACATTTATCTTCACAATTAGCAAAAATTAAAAAACTAAAATCAATAATTAGAAAAAAATTAAAATTCATATAGGATCCTAATAAACCCACATGAGTGAAAAATTGAGTTTTGCGAGTTTTCAGGCCTAACTTTTATTTTTTCGGTTTTTTTAGTACAAATTATTTGTAAAACATGAAATATTACTTTATAATGATAATCAGAGGTCTAAATTTTTGTTTAACAATTTTTTATTGATTATAGCTATTCTCTTTTAGAATAAAGGTAGAAAGTCAAGGTTTTCTCTGAATTTTTCAACTTTTCAGTTGGAGCGAGGAAATAATTATATAATTTTTTTTTTAAATTGCTTGAACACTTTATAACAATATTCCCTTGAAACAATGCTAAAAAGTTGCGTTTTTTTCTTAAATTTCCATATTTTTTACTAACTATTTACATACTCAATGGATTTTAGGACTAATTTTTTTTGTTTAAGAGATTATTAAATTGTTTATTAAACCATTCATTAATAATTCACTTTTGACTTTTCACGGGAAAGGTAGAGAAAGTTCTAGTTTTTAAAATTCTTTTAGTCTATATCGATTATTATCAATATATTATTTATTTCAAAAGTTATATCTCAACTAATATCTCTTAATTATATTATGAATAGTTCCTCTTTTCTTGTGGGATTGACGAGACAGCAAACTTGTGTATTCATAATGTAATGAAAAAAATTATTTTGTTGGAAAAAGTTTAAACAAATAGAAATGGTTCAAATAATTAAAAAACATCTATAACAAAAAATATTATTCCTAAAATTCATTAAGTGTGTCACTCATTTCAGAAAATACGAATTTTTCATGACTTGGAATTGAGACAAAAAACAAATATGAATTATTTAAACAATAGAAAAATTCCGCAAACGAGAAATACTATACTCATCCTTATTAATTCTAAAAAATACGGACTTTTTATATTTTATAGACGAAATAAAAATTTGTTAACTTTTGCGTTTTCGGGGCATTGTCCGGGCACAATAAAAAGGGGTTGGGGCGTCAAATTTGAACGTCATGGCATGAAAACGATTTCTGGAATATTTATCAAGAAATAACTGAAATTTAATTTACGAAAAGTTAATAACAAATAGTTTTTCCCCCATTTTTCCGAAAAATGAGCTCATCCCATTTCAAATCCCATGTTAATTTCAAAAGCTGGTTACGCGTCTTGTTATTACATAAATTACAAAAAAACGTGGAATTTTTCTTTCCGGGTACCTCACAAAATGCTAGGGGGGGGGGGGGGCCTTACACCTTAGAGTCACAAAAAATGTTGCAATGCATATCCAATACAAAATTTCGAGATTCTCAACTTGAGATCCCGAAATTTTTTTTCAAGATTCTCGAACTCCACTAATTAATCAGTTCACCTCTGCACTTGTTTCAAGAAAATCTTGAAATTCCTCTAAATCGTTCTGAATGCATCACTAGATAGAAGAGAAAAAAACCTCACTAATTCACACATATATATTTTAGATGTCAGCTTTCATTAAGAAATTCTGTTTTTAATGCACTTAAGTATTTTTGTAATTTTAACAAATTTTTTTCCACTATAACATTATGAAAGATCTTACTTACTTATAACATTATAAGCCTTATACAGGATTTATTATTGCTTATTGATAGAAAATAAACTTGAAGGTTGACCACCTCATACACCTTCCTCCCCTCCTCGTGAATCCTCCTCATTTCATCCCTCTGCAGCCCATTCCTTCTAAAATAACCCTTCCCATCCCCTCTCCTGTTCTCCTTCTCCCTCCAATACTCCATAACCAGCTTACTTTCCATTTCTTCCAAAAATTTGTTTCCAGAATTACACGCCCGACTCCCTGTTAGAATCCCTTAACTTGTTCTCCCCGTCACCCTCCTAACAATATAATTAGGTGTATTCCTTGCCAACCCTAGAGTCCACTTTACATACCTCTTCTGTATCCTATTTACCTCCTTACTTTCCTTTCACCGCCACACCCCCATACCTCCACTCCATACAATAGTTCACTCAGCACTACCGAGTCGAGCAATTTCATTCTCGTTTCAAAATCATCTGCAAACAACTTCTTTCCCAACCCCCACATATGCCTCATCACTACATTTGCATTCCTAACTCTCTCTTTTATAGGATCATCCACTTCCCCATTCATCCGAATCAGGGAGCCCAGGAACACAAACTCTTTCACCTCATGCGCCGTCTTTCCCTTTCACTTCCACTTCCACTCCTCTTTCTTATCCCGTCCACAACCTTTTTTGAACACCATAACTTAGGACTTTTCCGCTTCTATCTCTAATCCGTTCTTATCCAGGTATCTTGTCAACCTCTTCATCATATCCTTTAAAACCTTCTGCCTTAACTCCATCTACCACTCCGGCCTCTAGCTTACTCTCCATGTCCGCGATTAAAATCGCCAAAAGTGTTGGGCTCAGCGGACACCCGTGCCTCGACCCTATCTTTTGTCTCTTTATATACCTACCTTACCCTCTCTGTCAGACCTCTCTCTACTCCCCTCTCCACCATAGTCTCCCACAACCTCTCCCTATTTACCGAAGGGAACGCGCCCTTGAGATCTACCAAAACCGCGTACACTTTCGACCCCTTTTTTTACTAATTCTCTATCCACCACTTGCTGAAAAATGTGAATATTGTCGACAGTGCTCCCAATAGTTCCGAATCCCGCCTGCGTCTCCGGCAATATCCCTTTCCCCTGGCATCTTTCCGCAGCCTTTCCGCCAACACCATCGCGTATACTTTGTACGCCGTATTCCTATCTCCTTCCTTATATAGTGGCACTATCAACCCCTCCCTGCACCCTCCTGGGAATCCCTTCCTCCACCATACTTTCTTCAATACCCCCTCAGCCTCTACCTAACCGCCTGTGTACTAAACAACCACGCTTCGTTCTGCATCCCGTCCAGACCAGCTGCCTTTGACCTTCTTATCTTCCTTATCTGTTTCTCTATCCCCTCGTCATTCAACTCCACTACCTCTCCCTCCCTCGTTCTCCTACTTCCATCACCCCTTTTCCGTGAATCTGAACCCTGAACCGATTCTTTAAAAAACTCCCTCCACTCCTCACTCCCTATCTTCTCGCGTATCCCCACCCTACGCTTCCTAAACTCATTTATTATCTTCTACAGTTCCCCCTCTATCTTAACACTACTTAACTCCTCTTCTATATCTTTCCTCCTTCCCTGCTATTTCTTTTTATACATAAACCTAAACTCCTTGCTCATCTCTAAGTACTCATCCCTCTTAGCAGTTCCCTCTTTCCACTTCTTGTACTTTCTTCCCACCTTTCTTTTCATATTTTTACATTCACTATCCTACCACGGTTTTACGATTCCCTTTTTCTTCTTTCTGATTACCTTCTTTTTGCACACACCCTTTTACTTTCTCTTTCAGATCGTCCTACATCTCTTCCACCGACTCCCCTTCAAAGAATACCTTTCCTAACTGCTCCTGATAATTCTCTATCGCCACCCTCGTCTAGATCACCGTCTCCCTGTCGACACTTCATCCCCACCTTGCTACATAAATATTAATATCATTATCTCATCACCATCGCCCAAACATGATTTTCGGCTTCAGAGGGTCTCAAAACGTGGAGATCCGTTAAAAAACTGAGGTGTGATATTTCGGACGATTCTAATGCTTTCTCAACCATAAATGACGAGAATGTAGAAAAAATTGGCACCTACGTGGGAAGATGAGAATGATGTAATTTTAAATGTAGTTGTTGTGTAGTTGTCCACTGTTTCTACATACATTGATAATTCATTGTATTCTCATTGTAGATCAAAATAAGCTGACCGACAAAAAGTACATGAATGTTATATAACTATAAATCCTCTTTTCATTGATACATGTTCATGCCAATTCATTATTAACAATTCATTGATTATTAAAAAAAAAACACAATTAAAAAGTTTACAAGTTGAAGAGGCTTCCTCGGTTTTGCGTGTGCAATGCAATCATACTAATAAAAACATATGTATTTACAAAAGTTTTTTAGTTCGAAATAATTAAATGATTAGGCAAAATTTTATCTGCGGGACTAAAATAACTTTATAATTGAATCTCTACGGATAAAAAGGGGATACGCGTGGATTCTGCCTGAGAAGTATTGTCCAGAAAGAAAAAATTGGAAATAGTTCGAATTTTAATTTGAAGGATTGATACTTGTAGAGAATTTCAAGGCGCATCTTTTTTTCCTTTAGCAAATATTTGTAGGTTTTACAGTTTTTTGAAGCTAATTTAGTCAATTTCCAGAATTTATCAATTCTATCAACACTAAATTACATTTTTAAGTCTTCTGAAACTAGTTAAGGAAGAAAAACGTAAATATTTTAGTAAACAAGAAAGTTGTTAATTTTTTTGTGAGGCTTTGCAAAAATCATGAATTATTTCAACCTTCAAGCGCTTCGTTTATCGAGCGAATTTTAAGAAACGGGAAACTTTCAGTGAGAAAGTTGTTGATTAAGATCTGAATAAGTTTTCTGAAATGTTTTAGATCAATCCAATCAATCCGATCGTGGATACCAAAACAAAAATGATAACAATCGTTTCTAGTTTTTTTTTAAAAAACAAAGAACCAGTGAATGGATCATTTTTTAGAATATCTGCAAAAGTATTATTTTTGAGGCAGGTTTATTTTAGTTAATACCCTATTAATTTAAGAAAGAATCTTAAAATGAATCGAAGTAGAAAAAGAAATAGGCATGAAGAGTTATGGCTTCAAAATATAAAAAAATGTTCCAAAAATCAGGTACGATTGAAAACTGTTAATAAAAAAAATTTAATAATCTTTTATCATAAATGTAATATTTTAGGACTATTTCTCTCTTGATTTCTTAAATACTTTTTTATTGAATTATTTATAGGTCCTCAAGTTATTTATTTTTATTTTTTAAAGAACAAGTTGATAGCATCATTTGTTATTATTTTAGGGAAAAGAATACATTACGAAGTCCAAAACTAAGAAAAACGGTGTTAAAGATATTATAATCCCAGAGAGATCTTTCAAACCTATTCAATCCTGCTGTGGAAAAAAATGTTACCAAAAATTTTCAAATCTTCAACAAGAGAAAGTACATACAAACTTTTGGGATCTCGGGAACTATAATGAAAAAAATTTAGTTCTCAGTGGAATGTTAAAATGCAAGGATCCTGTTGAAACGAATGCAGGTGAAAAAGTAGGGGGGTTAATTCATTGGATTTATTTATTTCCTACTGACGAAGAAAATGTTTCAGTTTGCAAGAAATTTTTTTGTGCTTTTCTATGTTTGAGCAAAAGAAGAGTTGAAACTGTTCAAAAAAAGATCTTAAATAAGCAGCCTTTAAAAAATTTGGCAGGTGGACGACGCGAAAATCGTGTTCAATTAACGGAAGATTCAAAAAGAATGATTACAGAGCATTGTGAATCGATCCCACATCGCAGTTCACATTACAAACGAAATTAACAAACAATATTAAACGATATTAAAAGATTTTCAGATTCATGTCCCAGACAAAATAAAAATTACACAGTGTTTTATTTTTTGGTTTTATTGGCAATTGACTTGCAAAGTGCAATAAAATACGTGTTTCCAGTTCGAGGGCATTCCTATTGCCAGTAGGACAGAAATTTTGGCACTTATTCGCAAAAATTAAAAAGATTAGAACGAACTGACACTGAAGCTGAATATGTGGAAATTATTCGCAATGCTTGTTCTTCTTCATTCACAATGGTCGAGAAATGTGAAGATCTTCTGCAGGATTTTGAGAAAAGTTTCAAAGGCAAAATTCGAAAGCCAAAAACCTTCCAAATCAGTAAAGCGTTCGTTTTGAATTTTTTTCCTGGTGGAAAAGTGGATGTTTATGACAATTACGAATTGCAAAATCCAACCTGTTTTTTCTTTAAGCTTACGTTTGAATTAGGCAAACTTTCGAAAAATCCTGCACCTCAAATTCGATTGAAAGTTGCTAAAGTGAAGGATGTAAAAAATCTCTATAATTATTTAAGTCCTTAAGGAAAAGAATTTTTCGAAAATTATTTTTTTGAAGTAACAACTCAGAGCCCAAATGGCGGAAAACTGAAGGAAGTGACGAAGATGATTAAAAGTAATGTGGAATAATGAATTACTTCAATAATGTATTGTTCAAAATGTCTGATAAATCAATTCTTTCAATGATAATATCTTATGTATTATTTTGGTATCCGATTTGACCTTCACGTCCGCTGCAACACGTTTGTAGCCGAGGAGGCACGTGCATAGGGCAGCGTCAAGATTGCCGCTTGCAATTCAAAACATTTATAATTTTTTAAGGTTGAAATAATTCATGATTTTTGCAAAGCCTCACAAACAAATTAACAACTTTTTTGTTTACTAAAATATTCACGTTTTTCTTCCTTAACTAGTTTCAGAAGACTTAACAATGTAATTTAGTGTTGATAGGGTTGATAAATTCTGAAAATTGACTAAATTAGCTTCAAAAACTGTAAAACCTACAAATATTTGCTAAAGGAAAAAAAAATATGCGCCTTGAAATTCTTTACAAGTATCAGTCCTTCAAATTAAAATTCGAACGATTTTCAAATTTTTCTTTCTAGACAATACTTCTCAGGCTGAATCCACGCGTATCCCCTTTTGATCCGTAGAGGTTCAATTGGGAGTTTATCCCTGACGCTGTTGTTCCGCGTGGTCACTTTTTTCATGGACTGTCGCTTGAACCCTTTTGACCGTTGTTGCGTAGCGGTAGTGGGGCTAGTGTGGCTCTTTTTAGTTTAGTTTCGACTTTCGTGCTGGAGACTCTTGGCCATTTTCCGCAACCGAGTTCAAGGCGCTACAGTCTTTAAATTAAAAATACTAATATTGATTCGGTTTCCCAACCTTACTCTCTCGTTTTGGTTTTAAGTCTCATTTGTACACACACACTCCTCGCGATCAATTGTAAATTCTAAAGTCAAAATTCAAATAAGTAATCAGATTACAGGGTCAATTGTTTCTTCCCTTTTCGGACTATTCTGAAGTAAGGTGAGTTTCCCGACTCGATCGTCTTCTCATGCTGTGGGAAGTGACGAGTGGGATGACATTTACCTTCAGTTGCATCAGGATCGATCGATCCGAGAACGATCGTAATAGTAGCTTCCAGAGCCTACATTTGGGCTAAGTTTGCAAAACTATTTAAATATTTTTTTGTATATCAAAAGTGACATGTGCGATATAACTTGCGGGTTGGAACTCGGATTATTGTTAAATAAGATTAAATTAGATGATAATGAAAGTAAATTGGCCTATTTAGCCTAATTAGACTAGCCTGTTTGAATATCGGTTAATTTTATTTTTTTGTGAATTAGAATTTTCAATTAATTAACTTTGAAGCGACAATACGTTGTTCCCTCGATGTCCCACGTCAGTCCGTTAATAATCCATTAACATTTTTGGTCCTTCGAGCCGGATAGCCGGTTTGCGAAGGAGAATAGACTTTAAAATATGCCTTCCGAGACGAAGTGACAGACTTATTGCTTAGTTGCTGTCAAGTCGCAGTCGCCCCAAGGCACATTCTGGGGGACTTGCTGTAATTTTGCTCCCTCTAGTGGAACTTGTGGTCTCTTTACTCCCTTAAGTGGGACATACTGTTTGGAAATTACAGCTTACATTTATTTTTAAACTCTTTCACACATCGGTTTTTTAAGTCGTTTCTGTGACATTAGAATAGGAGATACTTTCTTATAGTAGATAATAAGTACCAAAAGTACAATTATACGTGAAATAAAATATCAAAAGTCATGTATAAGATTCTAAGGCGGCAAGATATTGAAAGCAACAGAAATACTAGAGCTTTCATGAGAAAATTTATGAACATACAGGAAGATGAAGTTGAAGCTAGAACCGAATGAGTTACGCTTTCCCCGAAAGGGATTTGGCTTCATACTATAACAATAATAATAATAATAATATTTTTTAATATGTGCTTACGGAATTAAGTTCACAGGCCAAGCATAAGTTCAGGCGAGTACATCCTGAACCTGCTCTGTACCCTAAAATTTATTTTTACAAAGATCAATATGGGAAGAACCAGCCAATAGCACCAGGAGAGGTGAAAGTAGGAATAAATGATGGTTTCATTTATGGAATAGTTATAAGTAGTCTGCTTCATCCAGTACTTGATTCTGAACGTTTTATGGTTGTTGTAGTTATGGAGAATAACCTCAATTTACGACTACCAGAAGAAACATTTGCAACCATTTCTTTCCGGAATCCACCACGACACACTGCACTGTTAGAAAAATCTCTACTACATTTAGTATACATGTAATGGAAGCAAGAATGCATAACCTGAAATTAAATTTAGTATACCAGCGTACACTAAATTTAGTATATTCTTACTGAATTTAGTATACACGTATATGAAATTTAGTATGCGCGTGTACTAAATTCAGTATAAATATACTCAATTTACTGTACGCTGGTATACTAAATTTAATTTCATGTTGTGCATTTTTGCTTCCATTAGATGTATACTAAATTTAGTAGAGATTTTTCTAACAGTGTGCTACAGCCATAATTAGTGCAATCGATTAATTATTTCGGCAAAATAAAAATGTGAGGAGAATGAAATGGAATATCGATTGATAAAAACTGGTAGGTACAGATCAACAGGAACCTGAAGAATCGATAATCGATAAATGATAAATTGCATATTTCAAGAGACATTTTGTTTTGTTTGAAAAACGCGAAACAAGTACCTGGAAGAATTAATGGACACTTTCAGTAGTTATTTTTTTAGTTCATATTCATTTTTCCTTGAAAATTTTAAGACTTTATAATTTTCTACATTTCATCTTTTAATTTTATGCACTTCAAATATTAAAGCTCGGAAACTCCGAGTTTGAAATGTTCAATTCTTCTTCATTCATAATGTGTCCCCTGAGGGTTTACATGAATTCCGGTTCTTACAATATTATGACCCACATATTTTATATTATCTAATCCTGACTAGTACAAATATTCACATAAATTCTTATATCTAGATCATTACCTACTTACCTATTCATACTATTACATACTCATTACTTACAAACCTTTACACTTCCAAACGACTTCCGTTTCCTTTTTCTTCCACTTCTCTTCTACCTCAAACTTGTTATTTTTTCTCATTCACTCATTCACTCTTTCATTATTTCTCATTCGCTTCTCTAGTCTCCTCTCATTCTTTCATCCACTCTTCACCCAATCCATCTTCCCGTAACATCTTTACCACATTCTCTTGCCAGCTTGCTTCATCTTCCATTTCCCTCCTACATTCTTCCCATACATGCTCCCATGGTTCATATTCCCATTCACAGATTTTGCGCTTTCATTTCTCATTCTTTCCCCAATACAACCCTTCTCTTACCACGTTTTCTAATATAAATCTTGCTATTCTGGTCAATTTTCTCTCTCCACATCCATTTTATAAATACTTTGGGACTCCTTCCTCTTTTATTATTTTATAATATTTATTATATTTTGATTCCGCAATCATCAACCATCTTTCTAATAATTATCTTTCGCTGTCTCTTATCCCTGATTCTTCACAGTTTACTCCAGTCCCCTCTCTTATATCTCTAGCACTGAAGAACTCGCTTCGTTTTTCTTCCCAATTCGTTAATTCTATCACCCTCCCTCTCCTTTCTTCTACCTCCTTCAAATGCTTTTTCACTAAATCCTCTCCCTTTCCCATCCTCCTCTCATTCTCCTCATTCTCATAACCACATTCTTCTTCTCCATTTTTTTTTAACTACTTTTCCTACACCCTATATCTGTTTCGTTACCACGGCTGCATTTTTTGTACTTTCTTTTATATGAGCTCTATATGGTCTCTATTTTTTCGCTAGGTATATCCCAAACATTTGAACTCCTTTATTTCTTCTAACTTTACTTCCCTCCATCTCGTAGTCCATTCTTTTTTTCTTCCATCGCCCTTTCTAAACCTCATTATCTTTGTCTTTTCTAGATTTAAATTCAACTTTTTGCCATCTGTGTATTTCTTCAATCCTGTAATTAAACCCGCCATCCCTTCTTCAACCTCTTCCATCAACACCATATCGTTCGCGTATGCCAGTGAATATATCTTTCATTTTCTCATCCTATACCCCCCCCCCCATTCCAGTTTTTGTCTCAGTAAAAATTTCCGATAATGTCTTTATTAAACCATATCTTATCCCCTATTTTCACCATAACTATTTCTATCCAGAGGGGGTCCAATAAGTCAAACGCCGCCTTTGAGTTAACTAACATTGCTATAATTCCTCTTTTCTCCCTTTTAATTATTTCATTTACCAGATAATTCGGAACATATATGTAGTCCATCACCCCGATTATTTTCCTAAGCCCTGACTGATTTGGTGGCTCTACCTGTTGTCTCAACTTCTTTCGCCAACCTCTCCGATAAAACAGTTACATATGTTTTATACAATGTTGGACGTACCGTCACTTCCCTATAATCTTTATCCTTAATTCCTTTACCTTTCTTCACTACGGGTACCTCTACCACCTTTTTCCATAACTTTGGTCACCTCTTTCCATTACTTTGGCCACCCCTCTCCTCTCTATATTCTATTTCATATTATACATGTCCATTCATATATGTAGTTCATTCCTCCCATACTGCCAGACTTTAATTGGAATCTTACCAATAACTACTGCCTTTCCATCTTTCATTGTTCCCAACGTCTCGACTAATTCTTCCATTGATATGTTCTCTTCCTCGTCTCTTTTCCTGACATCTTTCCCTCCTTTCCTTACTTTCCTCTCTACGCCACCTAGCAAATCCATAAAATATTATTTCCATTCTACCATCTTAATATCCTAAAATGTTTGAGTGTTATTATTTTTGAAGTGATAACTTCTTATGGAACGGTGTGAACTCGCAAAACTAACAAGATTTCATTTCAGGGAAAATAAAGGTAACGCTTCACGGGTAACGCTTCCTCTCTATCTCTTCTTCGCTTCTCCCACTGACTTACTCTTTCAATTCCTCTCCCTCTCTATCTCTCCTTCACTTCTTCCACTTCTCTCCCTTTCGCCTCCATCTCTTTCTCTCTCTCTCTCTCTCCCTCTCTCCCTCTCTCTCTCTCATACAATATGATACAATATCATACAATGTAATACCATATCATATAATATGATGCAATATGATGGATTATGATATAGTGGCATACAATATGATGAAATACGACACAATATGATACAATATGCCAGAGTGTGATATAGTACGATAGAATGTGATACAATATCACAGTATATGATACAATATGATACAATATCATATGCTATGATACAATACAATACAATATGATGCAAAACAATGAATATGATTCAACATGACACAATATAATACAGTATTGCACAATATGATGCACTATCACACTATATGATACAGTATAATACAATATGATGTAATATGATACAATATGATACAGTATGATACAATACCATATGATATGATACAATACGATACAATATCATATGCCATGATACAATATGATGCAAAATAATACAATATGATGCAATACCACTTCAATTTACATCATATGAAGTTATCACTCCTGCCTCGCGTCCCACGACGGCTCACGTTTTTTTTATTTACTCTAATACTTGTTTCCTTCTTTTTCTCTCTCTATTTACTACCTTCCAAACCTTTTCTTTCGTCTTAGCCTTCACCGCCTCTTCTTCAAACCTTTTATTCTCCTCCTCTTTTTTATCACACAGCTCAGTATACTGCTTATTTTTCTTTTCACGAGGTATCACTTTCGGAAGTCAGTTTTTGTATTAGAAAATATTTCCATTTTGATTTTTTGTTGAATATTCTTTTTATTTTGTGTATTTTTGACTGAGTTTTAAATTGTTGATTTAGCGGCAGATAAGGGCCGTTCAAAAACTGCGTTATACTGTCAGAAGGGGGGGGGGGTGACACAGAATGTGACATCACTCATGAGAAATATAAATGTGAGTGAAATTTTTTTTAAATGTTTGAGAAAGTGAAAATTAGTAATTTTATTTTACAAGTAAAGCACTTAAATATAGAATTCGCACTCTTTTCCTCATATTTCTCCTTTAACCCTTCTCAAATTATTCCACTTTTTCTATTGTTTTGAAGAATCTACCCCTTTTTCTCGCTTTCTAGCTTAAATGCAAATTGAATTCATAGAACCTAATAAAAAAATCAAAATATTTTCAGCTGAAAGTTGATTCTTTCTAATTGAAAAGTCTGCTGTCATGTTTTTGTTTGAGAATACTACTATTTGGTTGAAAATTCTACTGCCTGTTGAAAAATTAGCTATTTTGTTCGAAATTCGTCTTTTTTACATTCTCATTCTAATGAGAAGGTATTGGTTTTATGTAAAATTTGACATAGTCGGTTTTCATCAAATCTCCACGTTTTGAGACCCCCTGAGCTAGAGAGAACGATTTTTACCAAGGTGTCTGTCTGTCTGTAGTCTGTTATCTGCCTGTCTGTCTGTCTGTAGCCACGATAACTTTCGAAAAAATGATCAGATTTGATTGAGCTTTGGCACACTTTTTTATGGCCGAAAAATAGAGAACGAGTTCGTTAACCAGCTATTTTGGATGAAAATTCAAAAAGTGAGCACATTTTGAAAATTTTTGAGACCACTTTTTTTGAAGATTTGAAAATTTTTTGTACGGTTATTATTAGTATGCAAAATGACGAACAAAATATTCTTATGAGTTTTCGTGATAAAAAAAAAATTACTGGAGTTATAGCATTTTCAAAATTCCAAAAAACAAACGAAAATGAACATTTTAAGCCGAAAAACGCACGATATGAAAAAAAGTCAAGA
>CAKNYM010052825.1:15576-26704 GCA_932195095.1 Andricus curvator
GGTTCAAATGATTTTCAAATCAAATATCGAGCGCGAAGCGCGAGTGTCTGGATGAGAATGTGTTCCTTAAGGTCGATAGAACCTTGAGTAAATAAAGTTCCTTTTCAGTCTAAAATAAAAATAAATTTAACAATCACTTAATATGTAGAGGTTTTGATAATTTTATAATATTTGCAAACAAACTTTTTCTTTTCATCGAAGTCGAACACGAAATTCAAAAATCTAGAGGAGCCTAGCGTAAAGCGCGATGCAAATACGCCCGAGCGCGTAGCGCGAGGTGAACACATAATCGAGCGCGAAGCGCGAGATCAATATATGATCGAGCGCGAAGCGCGATATCCAACAGTCGCGCGCCCTAGGCGCGCTCAAACTTGCGAGCGAAGCGAGCCGCGCGCGAAGCGCGCCATGAGAATGTGCCCGCGAAGCGGGCAGATTTTTGGTAATTTATTTGCCTTGTATTTATATTTATATTTCCATTTTTTTCAGTTGTTTCATCTTGAAAATTATCTTTTTAGTTATAAATTGTATAATTTTGTTTGAAAATTTAACTGTTTTGTTATCTGTTTTTAGTTTGAAAATTCAACAATATTTTAGCAGAAAATTTACTTTTCAATTAAAATTCATATTTTGTCATCTGAAATCTTTTTTGGATGAAAATTCTGCTATTTTTATTATCTTCTTAATTTGAAAATTCATCTATTATGGTAGAAATTCCATCTTTTTTATATCAAAATGCAACTGCTTGGTTGATAATTCAACCAATTTGTTATAGAATCATCCTTTCTGGTTGAAAATTCAACTGTTTTGTTAAAAATTCCTCTTTTTAGGTAGAAAATTCAAATACCTTCCTAGAAAATTTACTTCTTCTTTAAAACTCATGTTTTGATATTGAAAAGCCAAACTCAAATCTTTTTTCGATGAAAATTCAACTATTTTTTTTTAAATTCGTTTTTTTCATTTCAAAAATCATCTGTTTCGGTAGAAATTTCATTATTCTTGCATAAAAATGCTATGTGTGGTTAAAAATTAATCTTCTTTGCTTGAGGATTTAACTACAAATTTTGTTTGAAAATTCTGGTTGAACTACTTTGTTAAGAAATACTTTTTTGTTGAAGATTCATATTTTTAGTTGAAAATTCACCTTTTTGGTCGAACGTTTAACTATTTTATTGAAAATTGATATTTTTCAATTTGAAATTCAACTGCGTGGGTAAAAGTTGAACTTCTTCGTTAAAAATTTATTTTTTTGAATGAAGGTTTATCTTTCTGTTTCAAAATTTAACTTTTTTGTTGAGAAATAATTTTTTGGCTGAAAATTCATGTTCTCGTTGAAGATTCAATTTTTGTACAGAAAATTCGTCTTTTGGTTGAAATATCAACTATTACACTTTTTTTGTGGATAATTCATCTTTTTAGGTTGAAATTGAATTATTTTGTTGAAAATTCAAGTATTTTGATTAAAAGTCATCTTTTATGGTAGAAAAAATTTTTTTTTTCTTCAAAGTAAGGCAGTGTCTAGCCTCCCCGAAAAATTGGGGGAATTGAAAAAGCGGATTACCTGAAAAATATCGGACTAGTCGTCCCAAATTTCGGCACGACGAGAACAATCATTAAAATGGATAAATAAATTTGAAAATTTTAAATTTTAATCTGAAATATTGTTTTATTCCGTTTATAAAAGATTATATGTTAGAAATATTACAAGATTAAAATGCTGGTATTTGAATATTAATGATCTGGAAAAATAAAAAATTGCCCAAGGAAAAATCAGGAAATTCTTGAAAATGAAGTTTTTGGCTTAAAATTTAATTAATAATAGACATTCTTATATATGTATGAGAATCAGCCGTCAAGCATGGAATCCACCAAATCCCATACAATTTTACATTAACCTTCATTATATTATTGCTAAATGCACTCACTTTATTGAGATTTCATCATTTAAAAAAGTAAATACAATTTTTCATAAATGAACATCAATAAATAATTATTAATAATAATAATAATTCATAAATAATTCCTAACTATATTAGGGCCGAAATTAGTCCTCAAGGTATACATTGCTTGATTTATTGTCTTAAAAACTATATACATCTTTCGTGAATATTTATTATATCTGTATAAATATTTATATGTATAAGTCTTTACCTGCAAAGCTTGTATGATCTTAATTACAAAAGATTTCCATTAGTCTCAAGTTTCATATCTTATTATTTCTGCAAACCATAAATTACGTACAGTAAGAGGGGGGAGGGGGTAGAAATATTTTGTTAATGTTCGTTACAGGGGTGAGGGGGGTCTTAGAGAGGGCCTATAATCTGTCACGCAATTTAAGTACGGCCCCTTAATCTGTCCCAACTGTCTCATAAAGTGAGTAGAAAGGTCTCCTATGAGTAATTTGTATTTTTGAATAGAAGTGCAGGCTTTACAAAAATATAATTAATGATTCATTATATGCGAATACAAAAATGCACATGAAGTGGTTCTAAACGAAAAAGATGAAGCAAAACTCTTCACACGATCAACCAAAAGAAGACGGATCTAAGCCCGTTAAGCGTGATACGGCAAACTCTATTTCCGGTATTGATTTTCCGTCGACTTATCTCCAGTTGAGCTAACCTCGTCGTTTATCGAAGCTGTGATATGAGTTATAAGTCTTAGAATGAAGATCGCGAAATTGGCCATCATAAGATTGATCTTGCCGAGCTTTATTTTTTGGAAAAAAAATTTACAAAAAATCATTATCGACCTATCGAAAAAATATGGTTATCAATCCGTGGATAAATTTATAATAATTACAACTCTAGCGAAAACGAATTGTTGAAAATTAAGAAAAGAAATACTAAGAAATAAGAAAGGAAAACTAAGGTACAAGAAAAAAATGGTTAAGCTCCTTTCTTTTTCAATATGAAAAACAAACTTTTTTTCAAAAGATGTACCATGAAACGGAGTGAAGTCGCTCATGTATGGTAAAGTTGCTCAACTCCTAATTTACATTTTAAAATTCAGTATCAAATTTCTTGAAACAAAAAATGAAAGATTATCGATTGCTTTAATTAGTAGAGGTGTCAGACTTTATTTTGAAATTGATTTGGTGCGAACTTATTGGTGAGCAGCTTCACCCTACATAAGCGACTTTACCCCGTTTTACGGTAAGCTTTATGTACTTAAAATTGTTACACCAAAATTTTTATTTAAATTTCGTCTTTAGGGTTTTTACCATACATTGTGGATATCCAGGTTGCACTAGATATTTTCTTTCTTTACTTTGCAGGCCCGTGCAGAAATTTCAGTGTGGACCTGGTCAGGGCCAGATCCGGCCCCAATCGGGTATCCCAGTTAGGGCCGGATTTGAAATGAAACGCCTAATCCGACCAGGACCTGACTGGGGTATCCATAAGAAAGGCCCGAACTGGCCACGACCAGGCCCCTTCTAATTTTTATTCATAAAAATATTATTAAAATATAATTCATTTAATAAAAAAGTAAACAATTAATTAATAATATCAAACATTATATAAATATTTTGAAAAATATTCTGAAACTTGTTAGATTCATGTATTTTGTTGAAAATTCATCTTTTTGATAGAACATTATTCTTCTTGGTCGAAAATTTATTCTTTTTGGTTAAAAATGTAACAATTTTGTTGAAAAATGGTATTTTTGCTCAAAGTTAATTTTTTATCAGAGTTTTTATCTGAAAATTTAACTATTCCATTTTCAGTTGAAACTTTATCATGTCTATTTTAGGAGATAAAAATTCGACTATTGGGTAGGAAATTCAAGAATTTTGTTGAAAAGTCATCTTTTTGGGTAGAAAATTAATCTTGTTAAAAATTAATATATTTTGTTAAAAAGTCGTCTTTCTGGGTAGGAAATTATTCTTTATTGTTGACAGATCAACTTTTTGGTTGATAATACAACCAGCTTGTTAAAAATTTATCTTTCTTATTGAAAATGATCTTTTTTGTTAAAATTTAATTCTAATTTTTTTCAAGTCACTGTTTTCTAAAAGATTGGACTTTTCAGCTTAAAAACTTTACTTTTTTGTTGAAAATTCAGTTTTCATGCTAGAAATTGTAGCTTTTTTGGTTGTAAATGAACTTTTTTGATTAAAAATCAACTGCTTTCTAAAAAATTCGTTTTTCTTCTTGAAAATTCTAATATTTGATTGAATTTTAATCTTTTTTGTTTGAAAATTCGACCATTTGATTGAAAAGTTTTTTGGCACGTGGAGTCAAGAATAAAAAAGTGAGGTTATAATGCCAAAAAGTTACAGCATTAGGTCTATACGTCCTTTATAGCATACTAAAAAATGGTATAAAATGGTATAAAAAAAAAGAAGAGTGGGATCTTTTTTTTAAATTGGTCCCAATTCTCAATCTATTTAACATTTTTACGGAAAGACGAACAATAAATGATCTTCAAAATGTCGACGCTTTCTCGAAGTTCACTGTCGGAAATCGTAGAGAGCTACAGTGGATAATTCTAGTTTTATATGAACACCTCACCCCGGTCTAAAAACGTTGCGTAAATGATTAACGAGGTGAATTGAGAATTATTCAAAGCGATTTATCTACATGACTTTTCCGGTTTATCTGTTTACTGTTCGTCACTTTTACAAAGTTGTCTTCCTTTCGTCCGTTCGTTGCCAAATAATCGAACGGAAGACTAATCGTATACATTCGAGATTAGCGCTGAAAATTCAAATCTAAATAAGTATAAACTCTAAATAGATTAAAAAATACCTAAAATAATTAATACTAACTTGATAATTATTGTATATTTATTAAATAATATAATGCGTCCGTAAACATACATTTTTAGACATTTTGTTGAAGTGAATTTAAGCTTCTCTTAGTTTGTTCTCTTTTCTTATATTCTTTGCATATGCGAAGTTAAATTTGACTAATTAACTTTAGATTAGTCACTGAACTGCAAATAAGTTGAATATTCACTAATTAAGACAGAGGGCAATTTTAAATTTAATTAATTCTAATTTTTAAACTAACTCTGATTTACAGATGGTAGCCCGACGTGGCCCCGACCAGGACCACAACAGTAGCCATGATCAGGGCCGCACTGAGCTAACCCGATCGGGGCCACGTCGGGAATCAGGATCAAATTGGGCAACTCCTCCACGGGGGATTGCCAAATGATATAAATTATGAAAGGAATATCCAAGCTAAGGTGTTCGTGGCTGTAACTATATTTGTATCTTTTGGAAATACATGTGTATCCTACAACTCAAGTCTTTTGAATGTTTCAAGAAAGGTACCTTGCCTTGGTAATGTATTCAGATAAACGATCGTAAATATTGGAAAAATGTGCAGAAAAGGCACGTACATATCTAATTGCTGATCACATCCAGGGTAAAAGCAAATTTTCAAGTTGCTGAAAGTCTCTTGTGTTCTAGATTTTACAGTTGGTATTATTGATGTCACAAAATTTCGAGTGGAGTGTAATAAAAGATTAACGGAGATTTATTGTCTTTTCACTAATATATCTTACTTAAGTATCAATGTACTGTAAAATAAAGAGAGTGATACCTTGCATTTGTTCCGATATATGTTATTATGTTATTCTTCGGTTTTTATTTTCCAAAAAGGCCGTGAATGGTCGTACAGATTTATAATGAACAAATGCTGCGTTCAGAAAAAAAACAGCGCTGAAGTAGTTTAATATTTACGTTATTTTTTAAAACGAATATTGTCAAATATTATAAATTCAGTAAAAAGGAATTTAACCATTTTCTAAAATATTATTTATGTATTAATTCTTAAGAATGTATTGTAGATTGCAAACTCTCCCTAAATCTGCCTTTCCTTTCAAACTATTTCAACAGAGAAAAAATATAAACTACCATTCAGTATTAAACAGTTTACAACTCAACAATTTTTAATCCTACCAAAAACATCTGCGATTCAAAAAATCTCCCAAGAACAACTACATGAATTTGTGAAATGAAAGTTGGCCAAGTAATTAGCAAACAAATATTCATAATAATAGTATATCATATCACAAGTAGGGTTAGACAGGTCTTTACGGGGAGATCAATGTTTGCAGGACGAGATATATAACCAAGGTCGAAGGCCATGGTTTTTTGAGTTGTCCTTGCGAATATTGAGCTGCACGTGAGGACCTGTCTAACCCTACGAGTGATGTACGATATTATATTCGAAATCAGCATTTTTTGAGACTGTAGGGCAGTCTGAAGAATGAGTCGTGATGTTTATAATATCTTTGGTCGTGAAAACATGCGACTGACGTGGCAGTCATCCGCTTGGCTGTGATTGGTACTCTTGTATGGTGCGAAATTCGAAAATGGTTCGGTCCGAGCTAAAGTATCATATATATGCCAACAGTTAAATTAGCGTTCGGAACTAATAATATTACAGCAGGTGATACCGTTCGGTAAAGGGTGGTTTCGAATGAAATATATTTAAAAACTTTTTCATAAAAAGCACTTCAGAAATTTTTTAAATAAATTTTTAATAAACCATTTCCGACATTTTAAAACTTTCCGGGATTATATTTTACCATTAATCTCTCATACCCATCAATAATAGTATATTATGCACCTAGGGGGAGAAGAGGGACTTTTTCGACGAGTGTATGTTTTCAGTACAAGTCGAAAAAGTGCCTCTCCCCCTTGGCGCATACGATATTTTTTATAACAAATGGATGCTTTCAGACATTTCTCGAAATACAGTCATGATTGTAGTCCGTATTAGATTTTGAGTGAAGAAGTATGAAATTTATGTTAACTTATTCCAAATTATCAAAAATTCAATACAAAAATTGCCGGAAATTTTTGGTAATTTTAGAGGTGATTTATGGTAACTTACCATAAATTGTCCAAAATTCAATTTAAACATGTCTATAAATTTGCGGAAATTTATCGAAATTTTCGGTCATTTATGGTAATTACAGGTAAATATGGTAACTCACCATAAATTACCCAAAATTCATTTTTTTAAATTTCCACAAATTTCCGGAAATTCATGCAAATTTTCGGTAATTTAGGGTAATTTTACCGGTAAATATGATAACTTGCCATAAATTACCCAAAATTCATTTTTAAAAATTTCCGGAAATTTATGAAAATTTTTGGTCATTCATGGTAATTTTACCGGTAAATATGATAACTTACCATAAATTATACACAATTCATTTCTAAAAATTTCCATAAATTTCCGGAAATTTATGAAAAATTTCGGTCATTTATGGTAATTTTACCGTTAAATATGATAACTTACCATAAATTACCCAAAATTCATTTTTTTAAATTTCCGGAGATTTATGACAAATTTCGTTCATTTATGTTAATTTTACCGGTAAATGTGGTAACATACCATAAATTACCCGGAATTCATTTCCATAAATTTCCGGAAATTTATGAAAATTTTCGGTCATTCATCGTAATTTTGCCGGTAAATATGGCTAACTTACCATAAATTACCCAAAACTCATTTTCAAAAATTTCCATAAATTTCCGGAAATTTATGAAGATTTTCGGTCTTTTGTGGTAAATTTACCGGTAAATATGATAACTTGCCATAAATTACCCAAAATTCATTTTTATAAATTTCCATAAATTTCCAGAAATATATGAAAATTTTCGGTCATTTGTGGTAATTGTACCGGTAAATATGATAACTTACCATGAATTATACTAAATTCATTTTTAAAAATTTCCATAAATTTCCGGAAATTTATGAAAATTTTCGGTCATTCTTGGTAATTTTGCCGGTAAGTATGGTTAACTTACATAAATTACCCAAAATTCATTTTCAAAAATTTCCGGAAATTTATGAAGATTTTCGGTCTTTTATGGTAATTTTACCGGTAAATATGGTAACTTTCCATAAATAACCGCAAAATTCTATTATCTGCAACAAAAATGTCCTCACAGTTTTTACGGTGAGTGGGCTGATCGAAAAGGGCTGAAATCATGTATGTGCCATAAAAAATACATTCAATTCGGCCAAGTTTTAAAATGCATAGAATGGATTTTGAAAATTTATTTTCAAAATTTCTCTAGGGTTCTTTACGAAAAAACTTTTGTAATATATTTTATCATGAATATATTTTTTCAAATTACTTTCCCAACATTGATTTCAAAAATCCTGTAGTTGCACTTGGCAGATTTTTTGCATCGCAGATGGTTTTGGTGGGATTCCATGGTTTTTGTAATTTTTTTTTAAAATGAGGTAGCTGCGCTCAATTAATGTAATTACAGCTGAATAAGTGATTTACTGAATTCTATTAATTGATTTGTTCTTTAATTTAATTGAATGGTACCATTATTAAATTGCAACATTATTCAATGGAAAAAGTGGTTAGGTTCACCAAGCTGAACCGACACTTCCGATATATGAACCTTTTTCCTTCATCATAATAGAACAATTATTAAAGAATGAATAATTTTTCCTTTTTTCTTTCATAATAAAAGCTGTTCCTTAGTAGAACATAAATAATTACTGAATCTAGGTAAAAATTATGCAAAAAGTTAGAAAAAATGCATTATTGTCAAATGATTGTAAACCAAATTAAATTTTTTACTTGTGCTCACCTCTACTCGTACATCCTAATCTATACAACCGATTTACATACAATTTTAATGAGAAGTCTCTAATAAGTGAGGCGGTCTTCGAATAAATAGTAAGAATTTAATCACAACCAGTGATAACCTGCGGCTGCATCCAACTTTTCAGTAGTACTCGCATTTGCCTCGACGTTTGGACAGGGGAGAGGAAAACTGCACAAAACTACCTCCCAAGTTCAGACATATGTTCAGAAAAAATTGAACTAATTAGACCAAAAATACTACCCCTTGGTTTCAAAAAGTACCCTTTATAAGCGTTAAAATATAATATTTCGAATTTTGAAGCTTTTATACGCTATTATTTGGATTTTTAAGTACATAAATGGCTTAAAATGATATAGGAAAACTAAGAATCATTATTCCAATATTTCAAACTCTTTGAACGGTAGTTTTTGACGCTTGGGTGTAGTATTTTTGGTCTAATTGGGGCAAAGAATTATTATATTATCGAAAATTAACATAAATTAACCATTTTAATCATTTTGGTACAGTTTATGACCCCAGAACCAAGGTTCAAATTATTTTGAAAAAAAAAAGAAAAATGCGCATTTATTTTTTCACCAAATAGAACAAGTTTAGGGGGTATGTCATCGAAAAAAACATTGAGTTTTTTTAGGACACCCTAATGTAGAGGTGAGCACAGGTCGAAAATTGGTTGTTTTCATATTTTTTTCTAATCTAATGATTTCTGAGGCATCACCATAAAAGTACGTCTAAATTTATTTTTTAATGGTTTGTAAGTCATTTACCAAGTTTAATTAAAATCGGTTTGGAATTTCGCCTACAATCCAAAAAAGGTCGAAAAAACATGATTATTCTAGATATGGCCAACAGCCATACCACGCTGAAAAAACCAGTTCTCGTCAGATCACTGAAGTTAAGCAGCGTTGGGCGCGGTTAGCACTTGGATGGGTGACCATTCGAGAAAACTGAGTGCTGTTGGCACATCGTGGGTGTGGTGAGCCCACACTTGTATTTATTTACTACAAGTTATCAACCTAGAAACACTACCCGAATCGGGTAGTGTCACGCCTACCCCGAAAGGGAAATGGCTTAATGGTATACAAAGGATTCTTGGTATCTTTTTTTGTATTTAGTAGCCATTCGTTTAATATTTTTAAATCTTTAAAATATAAAAATTTCAATTTGGAAATGCTAAAAAATCAACAATAATTATACCTTTGATGTGAACGGAATGAAACAAATTCAAACTGTTTAATCGTTCCAAATTGAATTATTTTCAAATTATGTAATGCAATGAAATTTGAAATAATCATTTTCCAAATTCTATATTTTCCAGTTGGATGGGATAATTAGTTTTAAAGTTGATACCGGTTGAAAAAAATAAAATAAAAGGGAATAAATAAGGAATTTTCAAAAAATAATTGAATAAGTCACTTTAGAAAATGAAACACTGATAACATTTTGAATGGTTGAAAATTGAAAAAACTTAAAAATCAATTTTAGGAAATTGAAACTTCTTAAGAAATTGAAGCATTCAAATCAAAGTTAGTCATTTTATTAAGAAATTAGAATTTTGTAATTTTCAAGTTAAAACTTTCAACAGGGAACAAATTCAAAGCGACAAATATTTCAAATTTTAGAATTTTACGTTTAAGAATGGATTTTGATTCTTTTTAAATCTAAGGTTTTCTTAACCATAAAAAATCGTATAAGCTCTTTGGTGGATGTGAGATAAAATAAAAACATTCTATGGATAGATATGGAACTCCGTATTAGATACTTTTGGCGACTTACATTTTGCTTTTATGCTTTATAAATTCGCAGACCTGGTTTTTTCGTAAAATGTTGTCGGAGTTTCTGCCGTGAAGTTAAAAGCATATTTCTTATTCTGGGGTAGAATTTACCTCATAAAATTTTTCAATGGTATTGGTTCTATACCCTCTATCGTATAGCCCAATCTCACTTTCGACCTTGAATAATGACATACCTACTTTGTTGGTTGATTCTGAATCAATGTATTTATATTATTACTTTTTCCAAATAGGAAAAGAAACAATTTAAAATTCAAACATTTGTAAAATTGCTAATATTTAAAACATTCTTTATACGAAAATTTAAATAAAAATATTTCTTTCAAGAAATTGGAACGTAGTTTAGTGTCTCTATTTGAAAATTTTCATTTAAGATCGAAATGAAATCTCCTTTCTGATGAATAATTTTATGCAACGAAATGAGAACATGAAAAAAATTCGCAATTCGAAATTAGATTTTGAAACTATAAATACAATTTTTGTAAAAATTTCTATGGTTTTATTTGCTAGTATTATGTGGATTTTGATTAGCATAGGATTGTATTATTCAAACCTTGTAGTTTTCTTATCAATAATTCCTGATGCAATCCCATGATATCCTTTGCAATCCTTTGTAATCCCATGCAATCTTATGCAATCTCATGCAATCCCATGCAATCCTTTGCAATCCCATGCAATATTATGCAATCCCATGCAATATTATGCAAACTCATGCAATCTCGCATGCAATCCCATGCAATCCTTT
>CAKNYM010052825.1:26714-48898 GCA_932195095.1 Andricus curvator
ATTATGCAAACTCATGCAATCTCGCATGCAATCCCATGCAATCCTTTGCAATCCTTTGTAATCCCAGGCAATCTTATGCAATCTCATGCAATCCTTTGCAATCCCATGCAACATTATGCAATTTCATGCAATCTCGCATTCAATCCCATTCAATCCTTTACAATCCCATGCAACATTATGCAATCTCATGCAATCTCGCATGCAATCCTTTGCAATCCCATGCAATCCTTTGCAATCCCATGCAATCTTATGCAATTTCATGCAATCCCATGCAATCCTATGCAATCTCATGCAATCCCATCTAATCCTTTGCAATCACATGCAATCTTTTACAATACCTCGTAATCCTCCCTTATGAAAAAGATTATAGGAAGTTCAGTATAGGTCTATAATTATTTTGCTATAATGAATTTCTTATAATTTTTTCGCGATTCTAGAAAAATCATTACAGAGAATCATTATAAGAAAATCTGTATAGAAATAAAAAATATTAGAATATTGGAAGAGTTGATGCAAAAAGTAGAGAAAGCACAAACGAATGATTTATTTGTTTACTTAACGCAGGATTTCGATAAATTTCGACAAATTTTAAGAAACTTTAAGGAATTCCACAGAATTTTCGTGCATTTTAAGTGATTTTGTCAGATTTTATAAAAATTTCACGGCATTTCAAAGATTTCCAAACATATCAGGAGGTTTCTAGTTTTTCAAGAGATCTGAAAATATTTCCACGGATCTCCGATATATTTCGACGGAGTTTAAAGGATTTTGAATATTTCCAAATATTCAAAGATTTCAAGGAATTTTAATGTATTTCAAGGAATTTCACAAGATTGAAGGATTACGAAGATTCATGGTATTTGAACGTTTAATTTAATTTTAATGCAAAAGAACTTCCACGGGTTTTAGGCCATCTCATCGGATTCCATAGAAATGTCACGCAATTTTTAAGATTTCTAAATATATCAGGAGATTTTAAGGGATTCAAAAGTATTGAAACAACTATCGAGAGACTTTCAAGGATTTTAAGGCTTTTAAAAGGATGTTATGGGATTTCTAAATATTTCTACGAATCTCAAGGAATTTCGAAACATTTCAAGGGATTTTAGCAGGTTTTTACATTTTTCAAAGATGTCAAGGAATTTTAATAAATTTTGTAAGATTTCCAAATATTCAACGGGTTTTTAATTTATTTTTGAAGAATAAATGAAATGAAACTTCAAAGGATTCCCAGCGATTCTAAAGATTTCAAGGGATTTTAAGGAATTTCAAGGAATTTCACCAGAATCAAAGATTTTATTAAATCTGCAAGGATTTCTAGGGATTTAAACTTTTTTTTAGAGAAATTTAATGAATAAGGTTAATTTAAATTATACTCAAGGACTTTTAAATGAATTATACTTTTTAATTGAAGTTTTTACTTTTTTCCCAAGATTTCAAGGTTATTTAAGGAATTTTATAGGATTTCAAGAGATATTAAAAATTTCAAGGGGTTTCAAAGAATTTTGTAGGAACTCCAAAGATTTCAATGGAAATCTAGAGAACTTTGGAAAATAAATTAAATTAAATTAAATTTCAAGGGAGTTTAAGGTATTTTGAAGAATTTCACAAATATTCAAGGATTTTACCAAATTTCAAGAATTTCAAGGAATCTCCAAGATTTCTCGGGATTTAAACGGGGATTTTTCGAGAACTTTAATGAAAAATTTTTATTTCAATTATGTTATGTAATTGAACTTCAAGGGATTCCCAAAGATCCCACAGATTTCAAGCGATTTTAAGGAATTTCACAAGATTTAAAAAATCTCATTGAATCTCCAAGGATTTCAAGGGATTTTGAAGATTTTTCGGAATTTAAATGGGGGTTTTTCATTGAATTCTAATAAATAATTTTAGTTTTAATTAAAATCAAGGACTTTCAAATAATTTATACTTTTTTAAAAGGATTTTTATGTTTTCCAAATATTTCAAGAGATTCTGAGGGATTCCAGAGCATTTCAAGAAACATGAAAATTTGCAATGGATTTCAGAGAAGTTTTTAGGATTTCCAAAGATGTCCAAGGATTTCTAACGAACTTTGGAAAGTAAATTTAATTTAAATTAATTTAAAGGGATTTCAAGGGATTTTAAGGGATTTCACAAAGATTCAAGGATATTATGAAATCTTCAAGGATTTCAAGGTATTGCAAAAGATTTCCAGGGATTTGAACGGGTTTTTTTGTAGAGAACTTTAATGAATAATTTCAATTTAAATTATATTTAAGGGCTTTCAAATGATTTATAATTCTTTTGATGGATTTTCACGTTTTCCAAATATTTCAAGTAATTCCAAAGGATTATACAAGATTTAAGGAGATATAAAAAATGTTAAGGGTTTTCAAAGAATGTTGTCGGATTTTTAAAGGTTTCAAGGGATTTCTAGAGGACTTTGAAAAATAAATAAAATTTAATTTAACTTCAAGGGATTCTTAACGATTCCACATATTTCAAGCGATATTAAGGTATTTCGAGGAATTTCACAAGATTTAAAGGATTTCATTGAATCTCCAAGGATTTCAAGGGATTTTGAAGATTTTTTCGAATTTAAATGGGTTTTTTCAGAGAATTTTGATGAATAACTTCAGTTTTAATTAAAATCCAGGGCTTCCAAATAAGTTATACTTTTTTAAAAGGATTTTTACGTTTTCCAAATATTTCAAGAGATTCTGAGGGATTCTAAAGCATTTGAAGAAACATGAAAATTTGCAATGGATTTCAGAGAAGTTTTTAGGATTTCCAAAGATGTCCAGGGATTTCAAGGGATTTTATGGGATTTCACAAAAATTCAAGGTTTTTATGAAATCTCCATAGATTTCATGGTATTTCAAAAGATTTCCAGGGATTTGAACGGGTTTTTTAGAGAACTTCAATGAATAATTTTTTCAATTTAAATTATATTCAAGGGCTTTCAAATGATTTATAAATTTTGCAATGGACTTTTACGTTTTCCAAACATTTCAAAGGTTTCCGAGGGTCCATACAGGATTTTCAAAAGATATAAAAAATGTCTGGGGATTTCAAAGAATTTTGTAGGATTTACAAAGGTTTCAAGGGGTTACTAGAAAACTTTGGAAAATAAACGAATTATTATTGAATTTCAAGGGATTCTTAAAGATTCCACAGATTTCAAGGGATTTTAAGGTATTTTTCTAGAGATCTTTAATAAATAAGTTTAATTCAATTTGTATACAAGGGATATATGTCAAATGGTTTATATTTTACGGAATAAATTAAGTTTTAATTTTAAGGATTTCTACGAATGTTAACAATTCAAAGAGAGAAGATTAGGATTTCTAGGACCTCCAATTACTGCGAAGATTTTGAGGGATTTCACAAATTTCAATGAATTTAAAGAGATTTAAAAAGATTTAAAAGATTTTAATGGACTTAAAAATATTTTTAAAGGTATAAAGTTAATGCAAGAGATTTCAAAAGGTTTTACATTATTTCCTTCAATATTTTTGTATTATGTATTCTAATGTTGATTATCCTATAATTTCTTCTATGTAATGATTTCCTATAATGAATTTCCTATAATAAATCCTGTAATAAAAGTGAAAGGTTGGTTATTGTTGACTTTTTCCCTTTTCTCCCTCTTTTTCCTTTTTTATGCATTTCTCTCTAATGAGCTGAAAAGGAGGTAGCTTCGGAATCTAATTTTGAATTGCGAATTTTCTTCATGCTCTGATTTCGTTGCATAAAATTATGCATCAGAAAGTAGATTTTATTTCGACCTTAAATAACAATTTTTAAACAGACACTAAACTTATGATTCGCTTCAACCTGTTGGGTTTGCTTCAGAATATTTTAGGAGTTCTTTTAACTGAGGCCAAATAATTTTTACCTAAATTTTTCGAAAGAAATTTATTATGCAAATTTTTCTATAAAGAATTTTTTAAATATTAGCAATTTTAGAAATGTTCAAATTTTTGGATTGTTTTTTTTTCCTATTTGGAAAATATAATATAATCTAAACTGGTTGGTTCAGAATTAACCACAAATTTTAGGTCTGGGTACTATGATCTATTTTCATGAATCTTCATAATGTATATAATTTTAGGTTTCTAAAATTTAGATATTTTACATTAAATATGATATATCTTATAATATATTTAAAATGTTATTCTGGAACTTATTTTTTTTACAAAGTTGCCAATTGGATGTGCATACTTTTCAAATTTATAAATAATTTTATTAAAATATCAACCGGATACTTATCAAAAATAAGTTTGTCATATGGTCCCGGGTAAAAATTATAAGTATGGGATTGATCAATCATTGACTTTCAGAAGTATAAAACATGTATGGTAAATGACACGATCCCATACTTCAAGTATATTGAAATAGTATAGCTAAAGTCTAGCTAAAGTATAGCTGAAGTATGGATGAAGTATAGATGAAGTATAGCTAAAGTATATATGAAGTATATGATATACTTCATCTATACTTAAGTATAGCTGAAGTATAGTATATACTTAATCTATACTTGAGTATGGCTGAAGTATCGCATACAATATTTGTTCATTTGTTTTTAAAGATATCATAGCAACGGGATAAAACATAATACATCGTGAATGACAGATCGTCCGTAAATTAAAAAATTTCGTGATTTAAATAATTTAGTGACAAAAATGTGCAACGAATATTGTTCACGAGTGTAATAAAGAAGCCAGTTAATAAATTCTGCAAGTTTCAACAAAATTCCTTCCATATTTGTCTCACGAAATCTACTTCGAAGTTAAAATTCAACCGTTCATTTTTTCAACTAGATGGAGATTCCTTAAAGCAAGAATATGTATATAATAAGAAGCTTATATTCTTTTTATTATTTTCTATATGTGGGTAAGAGATCCAGTATTGAAAAAATATGACTAATTTATCATTTAGATAAAAGACATAATGTTATATTTTTAATAATATAAAAAATTTCTTCAGTTTTGCTAAATTTAGAAGTTGAAAAATATCTATTTTTTTCATGCTGTGAAAATCATGATTCTGGATCTCTCATTTTATGTATTTCAGATCTCCAATGTCATCGTCAAGAATACATCGTTTCTACTTATTTCATATTATCTGTTTATTCTATACCTATAACTATATAGCTATACCTACTATGGCCATACTTTGCCTATACTTTCGACATACTTTATCTATACTTCTGACATACTTGAGCTATACTTTACAGATATACATTAGCTATACATCAGCTATACTTCAGCTATACTTCAGATATACTTCAGATATACTTCTAAGATATACTTTAGCAATACTCTTACTATACTTTCACTATACCTTGTTATACTTTAGCTATAATTAAGCTATACATCCACTATACATAATTCAAATAGACATGATGTATGGGATCGTCTCATATACCATACTTTTATTATACTATCTGAGAGACGACACCTATACGATTTCCCAGATGTTTTCCTAGATCAATCCCATACAAAATTTTTTTACCCGGGGTTGTACATAATATAGATTATAAAAAAGGACTCCATCGCTACCTATACAAAAAATGTATTTTGAGGAAAATACCTATCTTTTTATGGATATTATATACATCGTAAGATATCTATTTACCGACTACTTCGTTTTGACCCATTTTTAAAAATAAATTGAAACATTTTTTAAAAGATCTAGAAATTTGAAAATGTATTATCAAATATAGAATAGGCTTAATAGAAATCAATGTGGAAACTTTGTTGATTTTTTTTTATTTGACTCTAAAGTTACATTTCAGGGAACTTCCTGCTTATAATATCAAATATAAACAAATAAAAATCCATTACTAATTGAAAGCTGTAGTGAATATGAATTATGAACAGTAAAGTCTGAATTCCGCTCATCGTGTTTTTGGACCAAAAATACTTCAACGGAAAATATTTCTACTTTACGAGGGAAAATGAAAAGAACATGTAACCTCAGAGCGTACAAGGAAACGATGCTTTTATGATCAGGAATCGTTAAAAGGTTGTAAAAAAAATATTCAAACTGCAATACCAACGTTTTTGAAAATAAAAAAATGTTTTCATTTGACGAGAAAATTGAATCCTTCAACGCCTGTGCAGTCATTTTTCTCTCAATTTTTGAAAAGAAAACCAAAAAACGAAAATTGTTCTTTTTCTGTTGCCTTATATCGATGTTCCATTTCAAGATCAAAGAAAGAAGTTTATGAAGCTAAAAAAAAATCTGCCCGCTGCGCGGGCACATTCTTATCGCTCGCAAGTTTGAGCGCCCTTCAGGCGCGCGACTGTTGGTTCTCGGGCTTCGCGCTCGATGATGTATTTATCTCGCGCTACGCGCTCGGTCTTTGTAATTCCCTCACATTTGTGAGCCGGCCTTTTAAAATTAAAGGTCAACGCATCGACAACTGTAATTGAGTGAATGGGAATTCTCTTTTGTTAAAGCTCCTTCGGCTTTAACGAACACATTCTCATCACGTATCTCATGCTTCACACTCGATTTTGTCAAAAATGCGAACTTTTCTACATTATGTTCAACACTTTCATATCAAATTTATATTACAATTATTTCTATACCTTGGCCTGCGATTTCTCATTCAGATATTGCAAAATAAAGTACAAATTTTATTTTTAATGATTACTTTAATATTTGCAAATTGTTATCAAACATTTTATTGCGACTTGTGTCGTTTTTCCATAAATTTAATTTGTTTATTGTCAATGTTATTTTTTACGAATAAAACTGAAAATATGCATCCTAGCGTAAGGGGCCATTAAAAAAATACGTAACGTCTTTACGGGGGTGGGGGGAGGGTCACCTCGAGCGTTACGCTAATGTTAAAGTTACATACACTTACTATAAAAACAGCGTTACGCAGGGGGGGGGGGAGCAACATTTTCAGAAAAATGCGTTACGTATTTTTTGAACGGCCCCTAAGGTGGTTCTGAGCAAATTTGTAGATATCATTTAGGCGAAAAATTTTGTTAAATAAAAAAAAAAATTTGATGAAAACCGACTGAGTCAAATTTGTAGATATAATTTAGGCGAAAAATTTTGTTAAATAATATGTCATTGTAGCATGTGTCCTTTTCCCAAAAAGTTGATTTTTTAAGTATTAATATATTTTTTTAACAAGGTTTATAACGAATTTGTAGATATTTTTTGGTTGAACAACTTTTGTCTTTTCATTTTTTTCGTACCTTGTGTTGTTTTTCAGAAAATTTAATTTTTTTATTTTGATTGTTATTTTTTAAGATTAAAACAAAGCTACGTCTCCTATCAAAAAATTATTTTTTGTGCGATCAAAACTTGAGTTTTCGATTTTTCAAACAAATTTAAAAAGTTGTTATAATCTTATAGGGCTTTCAAAAAGCAACGTTTTTCTTTTTTTGACTTTTTTTCATATCGTGCGTTCTTTGGCTTAAAATGTTCATTTTCGTTTTTTTTTTTTTTTTTTATTTTGAAAATGCTATAACTCTGATAATTTTTGTTTTATTGAAAAAAGTCATCAGGATAAATTGTTCGAATTTCTGTGTACTATAAATAGCCGTAAATAGAATTTTTAAATCTTGAAAAAAATGGTCTAAAAAATTTTGAAAATGCTATAACTTTTTGAATTTTCATCCAAAATAGCTGGTTAACGAACTCATTCTTTCTTTTCAGGCCTTGAAAAAGTGTGCCAAAGCACAATCCAATCTGATCAATATTTCGGAAGTTATCGTGCCTACACCATGCTACAGACTACAGACTACAGACTACAGACTACAGACTACGGAGTACGAACGACAGACTACAGACTACAGACTACAGACTACAGACTACAGACTACAGACTACAGACTACATACTACAGACTACAGACAGACAGACACCTTCGTAAAAATCGTTTTTTCTGACTCCGGGGGTCTCAAAGCGTGGAGATTTGATGAAAACCGACTATGTCAAATTTTACATAAAACCAATACCTTCTCATTAGGATGAGAATGTAAAAAATTTTTATAAAAATTGCAGTTTTACTTTTTTTCAATAATTGGATGAAAAGTATCGTTGGAATTTATTGTTTGTCACTAATATTCTTTTAATTTATTTATATAGACACTGAAATAACGGAAGGCAGATAAGAACGCTTTTTAAATGTGATGAAATTTGATTAAAAAATATTTTCAAACTAATTTCAATAATTTTGTCAACTAATTAAAAAATGTATCTTGCAAAATTAATCAATCACAATAACGGATCGTTTATCCTGACCAATGTGGTTCTCTTCATTTCTCTTGCGGAATAACCGGACACTGGAGATTACATACCTAAAATAATCTGCTCAAGCCTCTTCTGGTATATGAGGATTTGTAGTGGGCTGAAATACAGATTATGTCCGGCAGCGGTTGCATAAAAAATGGTAGTACGAATTCCTCTGATGTGGTTTAATGAGGAAATGCTCTGAATTCATACTAGATATTTTTAAAAAATTAGGAAACTTATTTTTTGTCCAACAAAGGTAAATTTATGTAAATGATCTTCCATAAACTACGTTACCAATTTGAGGGGGGAGGGATCACGACCAAAATTACAGCTGATAAGTGGTTGGCGGGGGGGGGGGGGGCTTCAGTGGATGTAACGTTACGACCTTAGATAACGTTTAGTACCTTTCTTGATGATAAATTTTAAGAAAGTTTGCGACTTTTGCGAAAGATGTCCCCCTTTCCCATATTCCCGTCTTTTCCTTTTTTTTAAAGAATATCTGTTTTTCTCATGTTTTCAAGAAATTTCGCCTTTTTCTTGGTTTTTGCTTCCTCACAGAGAAAGCTTAGTAATGGTAACATTTTCTGAATTTTTTTAATTCATTTAATTAAACCTTCCTCAATTTAAAAATGGCTAATACAATGTTCTAAGCAAATTGTCCGGATGCGTGTGTGTATGGATGTGTGTGAGGATGTCACACTTTTTTGTGAAAACGATAACTTGGAAACGGTTGCAGATGAATTGATGAAATTTGGAGGGCTTATTTTCACTACTAATATCTTGAAACTGACCAAAGGAATTTTAAAAATATTTATTGCATTTTTTAGCACTCAATAATATTTTAAAAATCGGTTTTTTTATAGTAAAACTTTTTTCATTAGCATAATTCGAAGTTGATGCAAGAATATAAAAGATTCCTTGGTTCAAGACGAATCGATTGACCTAAATATTAATACATTTTATTAAAGAGTAGGGAAGTTATGGTAATTTATATATTTTGAAAATCGGGTTTTTATAGTAAAACTTTTTTCATTAGCATAATTCAAAGTTGATGCAAGAGTATAAAAGATTCCTTGGTTCAAGACGAATAGATTGACCTATAATATTAATAGATTTTATTGAAGAGTAAGGAAGCTATGGTAATTCATTATATTTGGAAGTCCGGTTTTTATAGTAAAACTTTTTTCTTCAACATAATTCAAGTTGATGCAAGAATATAAAAGATTCATTGGTTCGAGACGAATCAATTGACCTGCAATATTAATACATTTTACTAAAGAGTAGGGAAGTTATGGTAATTTATATATTTTTTAAATCGATTTTTGTAGTAAAAATTTTGTCATTCTCATAATTTAAAGTTGATGCGAGAATAGAAAAATTGTGTTGATTCAAGGAGAATCGATTTACCTATAACATTGATACATTTTATTAAAGAGTGAGGAAGCTATGGTAATGCATAATATTGGAGAACACGGTTTTTTATAAAAGTAAAACTTTTTTCACTAAAATAATTCAAAATTGGTGCAAAACCTTGATTCGAGGCAAATCTATAATATTAATACACTTTATTGAAGATCAAGGAAGTTATGCTCATTTATAATATTTGAATCATCTGTTTCGAACAGAACAACTTTTTTTGTCGACATAATTGGCATAATTGTTGGCGCATGAATAGAAAAGACTTCTTGATCATAAATTTTCAAATAGAATAATTCTGGCAATTTTTGTAAAGAAATCATAAAGCTCAAAAAGGGATAGGGTGCGACAAAACTTTTCCCTTCCCTTTTTCAGCTCAAAAAATTATCGTTTCGAATACAAAATTTTATTTGTCTGATTTGTCTTTGTATTTATATTTTTTTTTGTATTATTTTGTAATTTTGTATTTTTTGTCAATTTCTATTTTTAAATTAATAAAAATGAAGACTTTGGTTTGTCTATTATTGAAAAAAATAACTAATGCTTCCTCTATGAGGAAGAAAATACATTTGCTAACGGAAAGCAAAGTGCTCGTGAAATGAGCACCATATAATTATAAATACAAGCAAAGTGGAAACACTCGAGATCGAATTCACAGCTAGTTTATTTAATTTTTGTTTAGGTTAAAAATTCTACTATTTGGTTGCAAATTTTATTATTTTTTTTTGCAAATGGAACTATTTTATTCAAAAATCATCCTTTTTGGTCAAAAATTCAACAAATTGGTTGAAATTTGAACTACATTGTTAAAAATACATCTTTTGGTTGAAGATTCATCTCTTTGGTAGAAAATTTAACTATTTTGTTGGAAATTCGTTTCTTCTTTGCACGGAAAAAATTTATCCGTGAAGAAGTCACGAACTTGTAGCTAGGTCTCGGATACGAGATAAAAAAATGAAACATTAAATCCTTATTTCTATGAGAAATATATGCATAAATTTCGAAGTTCCTTACGAACAGTTCGAATTTCCTACGAACAGTTCCTGAAAATTTCAGACTGAAATAAAAAGAGGAAAAATTTTATTTGTGCGATTTAATTTTATATTAATTTATAAATTCGCAACTCAGAAGATTCGAACCTCAAACACTGCTGACTCACCAGTTTCTAAACATAAACCAGGAGTGCGTAAACACGCGCAGCCATCGAGGCCAAACAAAATAGGTATTATAAAACTTCTAGCCACTCATTCGACGAGCTCGAGGCACACATACGAGCGCACACACGCACCGCGCGTGTGTGCGTGGCCCACGTACAGGGCGACTTAGTTTGGAGTTCCCAGATTTGTCGGGCAAGCTCGTGAGTGCTCTGAGAATCTTTTCCCAATCAGTCGTAATATTTTTGTAATTATTCACGTAAAAAAAAGTGATGAACCGTTTTAGAATTTTCACATCGAGTTCCTCAATCTTTCTCAAAGTTCGCAGGTTATTTACGAAAATACATAAATATCTGCTGAATTTTTCTCATATCCGAGACCTAGCTACTAGTTCGTGACTTTTTTACGGATAAATTTTTTCCGTGTGGCTGAAAATAAACTTTTTTTGAGCTTTCAAGTTCAACCATTACGTTTCTAGGGCAAAATTTATCTTCTTTCGATGCAAATTTAACTATTTGGTAAAGAAAGATTTCTATTTTAGTTGAAAATTCATGTATTCTGTTGAACATTTGTATTTTTTGTGTGTAGAAACTCAATCTTCTCAGTTAAAAATTCATCTTTTTCGTTGAAAATTCATCTCTGGTTCAAAATTTAACTTTTTTGTTGAAAATTCATATTTTTTGATTGAAAATTGAAATATCCGATTGAAAGTTGAATTAATTTGTTAAAAATAAATTTTTTTGTAAAAATTCATAATTTTAGTTGGAAATTCAATTTTAGAGTAGAAAATTTAACTGGTTTTTTAACTGAAAATATAACTATTCCATTTTTAGTTAAAAATTTATATTTCTAATTGAAAATTGATCTTTTCTATTTGACAATTTAACTATTTGGTTGAAAATTCATGTACTTTGTTGAGGATTCAACTATTTTGCTGAAAATTCGTCTTGTTTGGTTGAATTAAACTGTGTTTTATTTCAAATTAAAATAGTTTCTCGTTGAAATATCAAGTGCATATTACAGGTTTTGTTGAGAATTCATCTTTTCGGGTTGAACATTCAATTCAATATGTGTTGTGTAAAATTCATGTATTTTGTTGAAAATTTGTCTTTTTTTGGTAGAAAATTGTCCTACTTTTTTGAAAATTCATCTTGTTGACTGCGAATTCAACTATTTTGTCAAAATTTAGTCTTTTTCAGTTCAATTTAACTGGGAGAAAATACGCTCTTTTTGTTGGAAATGTAGCTATTCCATTTTCGGTTGAAATTTTTTTTTTCATTGAACTATTTAGTTGAAAATTCAACTATTTTGGTAGAAAATTAGACTATTTTCTGTTGGGTGGAAAATACAACTGTTTTGTAAAAAATTCATTATTTTGTTGCAAATTCGTCTTCTTGGGTAGAAAATTAATCTTCTTCTTTGAAAATTGATCTTATTGGATGTGGATTGAACTATTTGGTTAATAATTCGTCTTTTTTCATTTAATTCAACATTTAGTTGAAAAATCAACTATTCTGGTAGAAAATTAAACTATTTTGTGGAAAATTCATGTATTTTGATGTAAATTTGTCTTTTTGAACAGAATATTAATTTTCTGTTTTGAGAAATCATCACTCTGGTTGAGGATTCAATTATTTCGTTAAAAATCCGTGTTTTTAGTTGTATTCAACCAGTTTAAAAATCGTTTTTTTGTTGTTGTTAAAACATTTTTTTTTTCTTGTTGAAAATTCATACAATCGTACAGGAAATACGAAATATTAAATCTTGCGTTGTTAATTCATCTTTTTTGTTTGAAAATTGAATTATGCTTGGTTAAAAATTCAAGTATTTTGTTAAAAATTGTATTATTTAGTGGAAAATTCAAAAAAATTTCAAAGCCTTCTTTGTGGTCGAAAATTGTACTCAGTCTAGAATAACTCATTAGAAACGTGAAAAAACGCAGAATGAACGTGAAAGCCGTCTATAGCCAACGGCTTCGGAACGGTTGGTCCACAATATCCCAAATTCGTAACTTAGTTTATGGATGACCCCTAATCTACAAATTTTTCCCAAAAACAGTATAGAATGAAACATAAGTTCAAAATAAAAGCAAAAAAAAAAGTAAAATGATGTGCCAAGAATATCCAGATAGTTATTAGCTGAGTCTACAAATAATATATAAGGATATAAAATTTCCCAATCTCGCTAATAATAAATTAGCGTCAACTGTGGATCAATAACATTACCCGACGTGACTCGCGTCGATTGAGTATGCATAGTCATTTCGCGTAGTTTTTGGGTCGCTGAAACCGAATCTGGCCATGAAAATGCGATCCTAGCTCAGGTTTTTGAGATATCCTAACCTAAAAGTGCGAAAAACACAATTTTTTGACATATTCGAGGTTATGTAGCACTTTCCATGACAATGAGATTAGAAGCGACAGTCCACAAAACCCTAAAAACTCAGCAATTTGGACTGAATCAGATGGGTCTTACGTTTTTGTGGTCGCTGAATGCAAATCCGGAGTCTATTTGACTCTATCAGGTCAAAGTGAAGGTCGTTCAGAGGTCAAATCAAGAAAAAACTCTAAAAGCGCAGATAAAAATCCTTATTTAATGTTTTCGAGATCGCTGAATCTAAATCGGAGGTCGGGTTAACTGTACCAGATGAAGCTCACGGTCGTTTGAAGGTCAAATCTAGGAAAACCCGAAAAAATATTCCATTGTCATGGAAAGTAAAGTATCTTAAAGCATACAGAATCTGTGTAACTTAAAATTTTCAAAACTGAATATCTCGACGAAAAAAAAGATATTTGAGCAAACTCAAATATAACATAACCTCAAATATGTAAAAAAATAGTGTTTTTCGCACATTTAGGTTAGGATATCTCAAAAACCTGCGCTAGGATCGCATTTTTATGGCCAGATTCGGTTTCAGCGACCCAAAAACTACGCGAAATGACTATGCATACTCAATCCACGCGAGTCACGTCGGGTAGTGTAATTGATCATTAGAACACTGTCGAATAAAATTTGTTCCTAATCGAATTTACTATAAGTCTTTTTACGCAGATTGTATTCGTAAGATACTGTATAATAATTACAGGTAGGAAACCAAATTTTTCACAGATTTTTAAATTTGGTCCATAATTACCCGGGTGTTAATGGTTATTTATTGTTTTCACGTTATTACTTCCTTAATTTCCAGCTAATAAATTACTTTCTATTTTTAGTTCAAGATATGACATAGTAATTTAGGTTTTGTTTTTGGAAATTTATGCGTCTTATGCTTCTGAATAAAGAAAATTTTTCAGTTTTATGACAGACAAATTTCTTATTGTGAAAATGTAAATCAACATTACGCCTGAAACTTGCATGTTATGTTCGTATATTTTTTTTAAAACAAGAGTTCAAAAAGCAGGAAAACAAATTTCAACTGGTTTGCTTTTTCTCCTTATTTCCCCTGTGACATTGGCCACGCGTGGACTGTTTTTTTGTTTCAAAGGGCGAGAGGTCATTTCCCGAAGAGAATGTATAACGACAGTTGTTTGCATTTTTCTTATGAACGAGTTAACATTTATATAATAAATATAACATTCATATAATAATATTGACATGGTGAATATTTATATGTATAATAAATGAAGAGCTGCTTTTTTTTAATAAGTAAAACTATAAATATGAATATTTTTAAAATCAAACCTTTTTTCGTGTTATCGGGTGTAAGGAGAAGATAAAAAGAGTTGGACATTTTTTTAAGGTTTACTATTAAATATAAATATAAAATTCAATCTAAATTGTAATTATTTTAATTTTTTTGATAAAATAAAATCTTTTAGGTAATAGAGATTTTTTTACCTAAATATGGCTGATTCATTACACAGGAAAACTTCAATTTTTTTCGAGCTTTTTTAAATAAAAAAATTGGAAAAGAAAACTGCAAAACAATTGACAACTGTTAAACAACAATCAACATCAATCAAACAATTTCCGGTCAATATGTTTTTTTGTTGGGGGTTTTTAAATTATCAAAAAAGAAAGATTTTTTAAAAAGTTTTGGAGAAAACAAAAACAATCAATGTCATAAACGTTTTTCTACTTGAGGTTCATAAGAAAATGACTTCTCACACGTACTTTAGGAGTCAGAAAGGAAAACGACTATTTTTGGGGAAAAATCCACATTTTTGGAAATATTGAAAAAAGGAAGAACACGTAATTATACCAAGTTTATACCAAGCCTTTTTCATAATTTGACAAGGGGAGACCGACAATTGTCAATTTCAGTTCCGGTTTATAATTTTTGTAATGGAAGCTCATCACCGTCACAAGCCATATAGATTTTAGCGAAACATACTTTAATTTGAATGTTTCATAATTTAAAAAAAAATCATTTTAAATTACTGCCCATGCAGTAGCGCTTCGGCTTCATAGCCGAAAGGTTGCGTGTTAAATTCTCGCTGCCTGAACTTTTTTTATTTTATTTTTAATATTAAAATGTTTATAAATACAATTTTCCTCATTATTATTTTTATATTATGCTAATAATAATTTTAATAATGCTTTCTTTCACGGAAAAATTGAATTTATTACATTTATCATGTGTTTTACAAACAAACTTATTTTCTATAAATGTTATTAATTCTTTTCATAATTGTTACCAATTATGTTTAAAATTAGAAGTATGAACAAGGTCTTTACACCTTGTATTTTATCAGAAAAACGATGAGTTTTCACAAGAACAAGATTTATTGAAGTGTCTATTTTTCATTTGAAAAACCTTTCTTATACTTCTAGTTTTGAATAAAATTAATAAAAATTGCGAGAACAAATAATAACAATCAGAGGAAACAAATTTGTTTGCGAAAAAACATTTGAAAGTTAAACAATTTCAGATTTTCAGTGAAAGAAGGCAGTATAAAAATCATTATTAGCATAATTCAAAAAGATTATTGAAGGAAATAAAATTTATAAAGATTTTTGTAAATGAAAAATGAAATAAACTAAAGTGCAGGCAGGGAGAATCGAACACGCGACCTTTCAGCTATGAAGCCCAAGCACTACTGCCTGAGCTACCGGCCAATTTAAAATATGTTTCGCCAAACTCTGTATATTATGCCTTGTTGCGGATATTACAAAGTCGATTTTCTCGAAAGTGGCGAAATTTTGAATCTTACTGCGTTGGCAAATTAATACTTAAGTAATGAGCTTTCATTACAAAAATTATGAACCGAAACTAAAATTGACAATTGCCGGTCTTTTAATTATTATTCAAAAATCCGTTTATTCTATTGAAAATTGTATATATAAGTGTATTCAAATGCCATATATTTACGTAGATATTGTAAGACAATATTAAAACAAAGATTTGTATTAGATTCAGTACACGCTTTTTCTAATATATATATATATATATATATATATATTATTTGTTTGCATATGACTTACAATAAGATACAGATAAGAATGTGTTATACGTATTATTTCATTATTTTACTATGAAAAATGGTCTAAAAACAAAATCAACACTATAAGATTTAGTTCAATTTTCTTCATGGTATACGATTTAATTGTCCATCCATGCTATAAAAGCGCGTGAAAAAAAAAGAGCACGGAACCGAAAGTTCACTTTATAATCTGCTAATTCAAATGCTAATTATTCTCTTTTATTGAAATATCATGTAATTCCTAATAATATTAAAAAATATATATTATCAAGAGAAATGACAATTCTTTCATGAAGATCCAACACAAATTAGATGATAAATTATTGTCAATATAAGGAGATTAAATTTGTTTTTGATCTTTGGCGACGTTTCCATCGAAAATTCGCATATGCAAATAAATCATATTTTGTTTATTGTTCAGGATTTTCAAAAGAATAGAAGAATTAACGAGAATGCCACATGCAGTGTGAGTAATTGCGCTATCGGGCACTGATTGGGAGCATGAATATTCAGCTTCGACCAACTCATGCATCAATAATTAATTCACCCTCACCTCGTAAATACAAGGCGGAACGAATCTGAAACTCGTTTCACAGGAGAAGTTCACCCCCAGGTATTTCCGACGTGTTCAAACAGGGGATAAATTGACCAACTTTGCACTTTTCTCCCATTCTAGCCTCGAAGATTTTTTGTTTGTCATCTATTATAAGGTATAACAAGCTAATCTTAGCTACAGTTCTTTCGGCTAATAAAAGTCCATTCACCATTTATTATTTAACAATACAAATTTTCAAAAAATCGACTTAGCAATACATTCTATGCTCTCTTGTTTCTGCGAACGAAATGCTTTTCAAGAGCCATTAGTTTTTCATAAGCGTGGCTTATTTAATAGCCAAGATTTCCACAAGAGAGTCGCAAACGATGAGATGATCATAATGTGCGCAGTAAGGCATTAAATACACCCACACACTCATGGCAGCAATTATTATGCGTCACTGGCATAATCATTAATAACTATCCTGCGGACCTTGACGCCCTCTGTACGTCAACGTTCACCTATATGTTCTCCATCATGGTGAATTATTTCAGAAATAATACATTGCACTGCTTTCATATACATCCATATGAATTATATAGTGGTCGCAGGATTAGTTGCTCTTTGCATCTCGACCAGAAAATTATCCCCCGGTCGAAGTCACAAGAGTCACAAACTCCGGACATGAATAATCCCTTTGGTCTCTGCCTATGAGAAGCAGTCAGGATATCAGAAGCTTCCTCTGTCCGGCATCAAAGGAAGTGTAAATTTCGTTAGGCAATTTTCCCGGTTACGCTCTTAGTGTTTCTCTCTAAAATTAATGCACAGAACTGATATGATATAATATATGGTACTGACATAACATTTAGCTTCATTCCTTTAGGTTTGATATAATATTATGTAATAATATAGGGTATATAATAATATAGGGCATTTAATACCCTATTTTATGTATAGGTTCGATTAGAATGGGATACAAAAAAAGTGATTTGCAGAAACTTTTTTAATAATTATCGACTCCCCTAGAACACATATTAACCACTTTTACCAGCCAGGTCGATTCTACATGACGCTTAGCTTTCACTTATACTAGCCACGCCCATTAAAAAATTGCTAGAACCGCCCAATTGACTTCTTCTATCATAAGGCTTTGTTAAACACGCCCATTTTTATCCAAGTAATCCTTAAGAGCAACTATAACCACGCCTACTAAAGAAAGTATCTACCATCTTATATTAGCTACTCCCCTGGAACCCCTGTTGATCATCTTCATCATCTAGCTTACTTGAATCATTCCACTAATAATATTACTTTTTGACCTAACAATTCATGTCAGATACTTCTTAAGAGCAAACACCAAGTCAAGCCTATCAGAAAAAGTGGTCAACTCTTCTGCATACTCTCGACCACTCCCATAAGCAACGCTAATTCTATAATTAGTGACATGCCCACCAGTCACCTAATACTAGCCACGCCCAGAGAACGTCTTCTGGTCCATCCCAATAATAGTCTCTATTGAACATACCTTCATACATATTTATTTTTCGGCTGTGTCTAGTCGTCCCGAAAAATTAATTTGTGGCCAGTCACAGGGGTGCCTTCCCGCCCCCACGAGACGTTGGAAAAGGGGTAGGCGTTTCACCAACATTATTTCTATCGCCAATCACAGGGGTGCCTTCCGGCCCCCCACCCGAAAATTCGGGACGACTAGCCAAGCTTATGAAAAACATTGCACTAGTCATCCCGAATTTCGGGACGACGAGACACTGCGTTATTTTTCGATTACTTTCACCAGCTAGATTAATTTATCATACAACGCCACGCCCAGTAGTCACGTTTACTAGAAACGCCCAAATAACATGTCACATAGTTATTGGCTGGTAACTAACACTAACCACGCCCATTTTTTACTCTAAAGGAATATTTTAGCTGCCCTCCTGGAACTCCTCTTCGGCACTATCAACAGGCATATCAATTAATAAAACCCCCATCTTCAACAACTTCAAAAAGCCACTGACCCCTCCTACTATGAATGTCCAATAAATAAGCCCACTTTCCTTGTCACTTACAAGAAAACCTCGAGAGGTGTACTTTTCCGATATTGATGAAACTGAAGTTTACTACAGAGGTTCAAAAGCTAAACGACGCTGTTTTCTTATCTCTCAAAAAACTTTTTTATTTGGTAAAATGTAATTACATCTCGACCAGTAACTCTGAACGTGAACTTGTTTTAACTCTGGGGGTTTGCTTGTTAGTTAGTTATTTCACAGGGGTGACTATCGACCACATCTCTTGTCCACGCCCAAAAACCAATATTCATCAACACTTGAAACATGTAATCATGATTTTTTGGTGATCTTTCTAAATTATATAAGAAGCTGTTTAAATTATATAAGAAAGTATTTTTTCATGGAACATTTAAGGCATATGTTTGTGACCATTAAATAAAAAATTTTCCAATAGTCAATTTTTCAATTTAATGAAAGATCATGCCTAATATTAATGCAAGAAACACACATCTGAAACAGTATTTTAGTACATTCAAAAATAAGAATCATTCTATCCATTATAATTTTATTGTAAAATTCAACCAAGAGGGATGATATATCAATTGGATTTTTAATTATAAATAATATAATGTATAGTTTTCCCAGTAAACGTGATGGTGTCGCAATAATTGTGAAAATTTATTTTGACTCGTAATAAATGGTAAGAAAATATGTTTCAAAGTAATACATACTGACAAAAGCCATTGAGTTTTAGTATTTTGATGTTAAAAAGAATATAATTCATTAAATGTATAAATAATGTGTCAAAGAATTGACGTTGAGATTACTAGGACATTTATAGTTCAACAAATCTCGCTATGCCCCAACATGAGCACAAAAATCCAAAATTTGTAATTCTTTCTGCAAATAAAAATTTATTGTCGATTAGAATCAATTGAAATTTTAATAATTCACTACTGGTTAGGTCTCAGTTATTTATTTAAGGGCATGCTCTTCGGTGATGACGTGACCAAACCAGTCCTTGGTTATGAAATTTTTTTTGGTGTTCACCATGTCCAAACGCAATGATATATCGCTCTCAAAATTTGGAATATAGCAAATGAGACAATAAATTGCGTTTTTATAATTAGTTTCAGTAATAATTTTGAAAAAAATTATCCATGTAAAAAATAATGTGTAAAATTTCATAACCTAGCTTGGTCATGTGATCTCTACTTTACCGACGTTGAAAGCTTCTTTTTTTCTCCGCTAGAAATTGCTAAAAATGCTCCAAAAATAATGACAGGTTACGTGTGTGCAGATACTGCAGATACTTATTTTTTTATTTGCAACAAATGTGCAAATTTTATTGTTTATATTGATTTTTTTAAATGTTTCGACGATTTAGTCCAAAATTTGTGTCAGTAATCAACATACGCGAATCAAAAAATCTGAAATGAATCAAACCAAACATTACCTGCAAAGTGCTCGACTCGAGTGGTAATATCCTATTTTATTAAATTATCAATAAAATTTCTTTGAAATTATAAACATATTGATGTATACAAACGTTCTTTAGTGCTTTTTATTTAATCGTTCAAATTCTAAACACGATATCTCAATCCGTGTGGACGTAGTGAGCACCAAAAAAATGAAAATAATATTACGCATTTATTTTTTACATAAATAATTTTTTTCAAAATTATTACTCAAACTAAATATAAAAACGCAATTTATTGTCCCATTTCCTATATTCCAAATTTTGAGATCGATATATCATTGCGTTTGGACATGGTGAACACCAAAAAAAATTTCATATAACCAAGGACTGGTTTGGTCACGTGATCACCGAAGAGCATGCCCTTAAGTCAAATAAATCACTTATCTAATTCAAGTATAAGACGCTTAAACAAAATTATTGTTTGACGTAATGAAATATTTTATTTCAATAAAAAAAATCGTATCAAACAAACAATTTCTTTTATTTAATGAGTTTCAATATGTTCCATATATTGGAATTAAATTAAATTTTTGTTAATCGAAATAAGGAAGGTATTTCGAATGAAAAAAATGCAAACAAATCTTATTGTTTGAATCAGAAATATTGTTTACTCAGTGATGCCTCTCTTTCTAACCTCGCGCCACACAGTGGGGCGAAATTAAAAAACGATGTTCAAAATAACCTGTAGATCACAATTCTTGATCGATTTTCAATTTTTTTCTTTAAAAAAATTGAGCATTAAATTCTGAAGAAATCTGTCAAGTCCGATTTTCAAATTTTCGTTTGTTTAAATTTTTAGAGAACTTCTACACGGAGAAAAAAACCACACTGTTATAGTAGGCTGAGCTCTTAATATTACAGCATGGAACTTCATGTGCGAAATTGGTATGAATTTCTACCAATATTGGCATCAGGTTAGACATTTTTAGCATTAAATGTCCTATACCATAAAAGAATCAAGCGCATGCCGTTATTGCTGGAGTCACATGCCTTGCGAAAATAGCTCGAACTTCGCCTTGCTACGGTTGTAAGAAAACTCATCCTATTAGAGTATGAGTACTCTTACAAAAGAGATATTAGGCCACGCCTACCGGCGCTTGCGTGTGACCTAATATCTCGTTTGTAAGAGTACTCATACTCTAATAGGATGAGTTTTCTTACAACCGTAGCAAGGCGAAGTTCGAGCTATTTTCGCAAGGGATAACGGCTTTAAAAGCATGAAGCTTTGTACTTTTTTAGGATAAAGGGATTCCTGCTTAAAATGAATGAATTTTGTACCAAGATAGCAAGAATGAAACCTACGACAAAAGCATGACTAGTGCTCTTACTATTATAGGCATATTTTTTTCTCCGTGTAGACAAGATTTTTCTCATATTTCTCGCCCCTTGAATTTGTTGCACAGGGGTATAAGTAGGATAAAAAAATTATTAACTTCCAAAGTGAATTGTTATAAACAAATTGTATTATCAATATATCGACATTAGGAGTTATTCGTCTTCAGAGTATATTTCTGCTCTGAAATCGCTTGCTTTCATCGTTAGGATGATACGCAGCCATCAAAATTTAAGATTAAATGTTATTTGTTTATTTTATAAACAAATTATATAAACAAATGCGCATTTTGGGCGTTTTAGGCGAAAAGGAACCGTTTTTTCTTCCGACTTTGCTGAAATTATATTGCCAATTATTGTTTCTGGAAAAATTTTTGCCACCCATTATTATTTGTTAATTTTATAAACAAATTATATAAACAAATGCACATTTTCTGCGTTTTTTAACGAAAAAATTATTTTTTCTTCTGACCTCACTGAAATTATATTGCCAATGATGTTTTCTGAAAAAATTTTGCCACCCATCAATATTTGCTCATTTTATAAACAAATTATGTAAACAAATGCACATTTTCGGCGTTTTTAA
>CAKNYM010052825.1:68905-97936 GCA_932195095.1 Andricus curvator
AAGTAAATGCATTTTCTTGGTTCCAAAAATTATTTTTTTCAGTGTACAATTTATAAATGTCAAGAGTAATATAATTCACAAATTTTCGGTAATTTAGGGTACTTTATGTTAAATCATGGTGATTTATCGGTAATTTATGGTAACTAGCTTCTTACTCCGCAGGGAGTGAAAACAACTTTTCACTGCCTAGGGACTGCAAAGTAGAACTTTATTCCCGCTCCATACACGGAGTAACCTTCTGCATAAAACATAAAAATATTCCATTCAAATCTGCAGAAGAAATGTCGAGCGGGACTGACGCAACGATTTAGTAAGTGACTTAAAGGGTTGCAGTACAAAACTAGATAACCAACAAAATTGGAATTTTTCAGGAGAGCGAAATAAGATTCTGTAAAATCCAAATCACCATTTAAAGATAAAGTAAAAGTATACTCCCGACCTGAAGTGTTTCTGAATTGAAATATGATAAATATGATCATTCTCAATTAGACGCGTATTTTATTCTTATTCATTGCTTCTTCAGCTTCAATTGAATGTGATTATATGTATACATTAGGATATAAAAAAGCTTGTTTCTGAATTTCGCAAACGCTACCCTCTACATTTCTGCCTGTTGGTGAAAAAATATTCTCATAATTTTTTTTAAATTGTTTGAAGGTTCCGCTAGGCTGCTCTCGGTCTGCAAATAAGTTTTCGTAGTCTTTAATTAAAAAAAAATTTAGGCCTAAAAAATTCTTTCATTTCTTGAAAGTTATTGTCATTTATTGAGGAATAGGTCCTAAATTTTGTAAATCAAACAAAAATTGTGGGGATATTGTTGGGCCCAAATTACGAAAATTGTTGTAATTTCATTACAATTAATGGTTGGAATAATGGCTTCTAAAAATTTGGTTTCCGGAAAAAATATGCAAAGGATTTATTGTACAATATAAGGAGAATATTTTCCATAAGGAATAAATTTCAAATATTTTCACCGGGTGACCGAAAAAAATTCTGAATTTTGAAATACACAAAAAATACACATTTTTATATTCTAAAGATTCCTATTTTACTTTAAAATGTATTTTTATCTGTCATTCGCTTAAAAAGATGAAGGCTAGTTTTAGTTAGGATTGATTATAGTGCAATTATAGGTTTTTATAAGTTTGGCTTATCGATTCGTTTATCAATTTCATTGAATTTTTAATTTCTGAAAATGAGACTTGATTTAGAAATAGTAGCTCAAACTACATTTTAAAGTACTGTAGAAATCTTTAAACTGTGAAAGAATGTGCATTCTCAATATATATATATATATATATATATATATATATATTTCGAAATTCAAATTTTTTTCTGTCACCCATTATAATTTTTTTAAATATATTCGTTATGAAGAATATTCTCCTCATATTGTAATACGGTTGGAAATTAAAAAATTTTCATAAAAGGTCATCCTTTTTGGTTGGAGATTCAAGTCTTCCATAAAAATTTTACTTTCTGTTTTATATTCATATTTTGGTGTTGAAAAGTCAACTGAAATCTTTTTTGGATAAAAATTAAACTATTTTTTTTAATTTATTTTTTTTTTTACTTAAAAATTGGCTGTTTGAAGTCGTCCCGAAAAATTAGGGGAGTTAGAAAGGGGATCGACTGGTCGTCCCAAAAATTCGGGACGACTAGCCACTCCTATGGAAAATATTGGACTAGTTATCCCGGATTTCGGTTTGTTTGGTTGAAAATTCAACTGTTTTGTTGAAAATTAATCTTCTTCGCTCCAAGATTCAACTATTTTATTTGAAAATTTTGGTTGAACCACTTGGTTAAGAAATCATTATTTTTAAGATTCATAGTTTTAGTTAAAAATTCATCTCTTTGGTTGAAAGTTTAGCTATTTTGTTGAAAAATAATTTTTTTGCTGAAAATTCCTATTTTTTGGTTGAAAATTCAATTTTTATACAGAAAATTCGTCTTTTGACTTGAAGGTTCAGCAATTTAGAAGAACTTTCTTTTCTTTCATGACTTTTCTTTCGCGATGGAAACAGTGCTCCCAATTTGGCTCCCCAACTACACTGCGCATGCTTTGCATCAGCAGCCTCATTGGATGTTGATCGCGCGCTTATTTGAAATGATTAAATATGCAAATCAATTTTTCACAATATATAATAATCATAAAGTACTAAAAAATATTATGAATGATTTTTAAATTTACGTTGGTGTAAAAAGGTATTCCTTTCTTTGAATTTAAAATCAATAATTTATTTCTGGAGAGTATGCTAAAATAATAATTTCACCTTGCACTCTAAAGGACTATTTTGTGATCTGCAAATTAATTGGTATCATTTCCAAAATGATGATTTATTATAAAAAATTGATTTACACACGTAATAGTTTCAAAAAAGCGCGCTATTTACCACCAGTGAGAGTGCCGATGCAACGCATGCGCAGTGCAGTTGGGGAGCCAAATTGATGAAAACGCGGCTGAGGAGGTCGTCGAGAGATGACGAAGTTGTCAATTTCTCAACTAATGACGTCACAGTGGTCGAAGTGAGTACTTTTCCCACTACTGGTAAAAGTAAGTCTATACCCTCAAAGCATGTATTATCTTGAATACAAAAAATTTCCATTAGTTTCAAGTCCTATATCTCACTATTTCTGAAAATCATAAATTACGTATAGTAGGAGGGGGGGGGGGGAATATTTTGTCACGGTTTATTACAAGGGGGGGGGGGTCTTAGAGAGGGCCTATAAACCATTACGTAATTTAAGTACGACCCCATACTAACTACTTCTATTCTTTTTGTATAGTTTAATAATTCCTGTACTACACTGGAACCTGGATTTAAGTACGATTTCGGACATGGCCTGTAGAGGCCTTGATGGTAAATCCAAGGAATCCAAACGTAAACATTCAAGATCGTGTGAATCATTTCTGTTAGATTTGGATGCATGCTGACAGCTGACGCAACCTGACTGGCTGTTGGTCCCGCGGTCTTCGCATCACCCAAATTCCGAGGTTTCTTCAATCCAGGTTTCAGTGTAATTTTCCATACCTCAGATTTTACTACAGAAAATAATAATACTTTTTGTTCTGAATAGGAAAACATCATATTCAAATAATATAAATTACTATTACTGTATTAAAATACACAAATTATCGCTTTTAACCCTCCATTGCAACCTATTTAAGTAATTTCTCCAGCAAAAAGTCTCTTCGTGTAGGCATTCAAAAGGACTGAAATCATGCATGTGTTATAAAAACACTTTTTTATCTCGAAATAAAATATTAAATATCTCACTTCGTTTACCACTTGCTAATCAAGATTACATTGTCATTGAGAATTAAAAACAGACATGTCGAGACATGTCTGACCTTTTGATTAGTCAAAATATCGCGTCCATCGTACTCGATAAGAGGCAAAAAAATACAATCGATAATCAAGTCAGGAAGGAAGAATCAATACTGACCATGGCCTTCCAGCAGATCGAGAAAACCGTGGAGCTTATTACGGAGGTTCAAGGTTGACGTCGCGACGCTCGGCGTCATTCTGTCTCCACGTGCCGACACTGGGTCTAGATTTGCAAACAGAAAATGCAACCAGAATCGCATGTCATTTACCTTACTCCTTACTTCGTACTTACGAAAACCTTCAAATATGATCCTTGAAGTAAACACTTCCCTCTTTTATTTACGCTTATGAAACTTTTGTATTGTCAACTCACAATATAATGAGTGATGATAAGGTTTAATGTATTTATCCAGTAAATTATGGAATTGTTTATTGCCTCTTATCAGGTGATATTGCTGGAGAGTAAAACGCTACAATCAATACGGTTAAATGCTTGGTAAGTTAATTCGTGAAAGTTTTCTGTCACTTTGAATTATTTATAATAAAAGATTTGTAATTAATTAATGAATTAATTAATTTGACCCAAATTATGGTAATTTCGGTATAATTTGTGTGCGAACGAGTTTTAGCAGTTTTTCTTTGTGTTATGATAAACAAAAGACAAATTGAAAATGGAAAATTCTAAACCTAAACATTTAGAACACATTTTATGCTTTTTTCTTATACTTCTTAATTTAAGGCCATGTATCACTAACTGAAATCTACCTTACCGACATTTTTCCCTAAATCATGTCCACACGAAATGGGATATTGAGTTGGAAATTTGACAAATTGAATAAATGGTACTAATAAACGTTTGTATAATTCTTCATGGTTACGAAAAAAAGTCCATAATCAATTTTTTTCGTAATTATAAAAATGTAGGATCAATTATACTCGTGTGTAATTTTTATATTCAGAATTAAGGATTTTCTATTTTCTAGCATCTATAATTTCAGAATGTAATGTAATTACTTCGAAGTGCTTATTTTCTCATCTTATAAATTGAAAAACTTTCATTTAATCAAGTGTAAATTTTTGTTTAAACTTAAACGCTATCGCAAGTAAATAAACAAAACGTACTTTCTTATTCTATTTTAAAACAATGCTAGTTTTTTATGCTTAAAATACTTTAATCTGACTTTAATCTAAAATACTTTAATCTTAGATTTGTCTGACTCAGATTATTTTCTTCTTAGTTGAAAATGAATAATAGCTTTAAAACTTGAAATTAATGTACATTTTCAAAGAGCATTGATAACAAATTTTATATAAGAAACGAAGTAGGAAGAAGTGAAATTCAATTCTTGAGTTTCTGAATTGATATTTTTCTCCCTTAGATTATAAGTTAATTTTCATCAATTAGTTACGATTAATAGCTCTAAAACTTTAAATTAGCGTAAAAATTGTTCAAAAGTTACATAAAATTATTGTTTTTATTATTATGAGGAAGTACCTGTTATCGGCGGGAAAATTCGAGTCCTCTGGCTTTAACGTTAAAAAAGTAAGTGCGGAAAAAATGGTAGCTCAATGAATGAATGATCACTTACAAGGTGTTGTACGTTAATGAGCCTGAAACTAATGTGCCGGAAATTTTTTTATGGCTTACTGCAGATCTAAAATTCTCATAAAAAGTAAGGAAATTTGACAGGTTTCAACGACAGTGAACTTCAGAGCATACACTGAGAAAAAAAATTTTCGGATCCAAAGAAATGCATTTCTTTGATTGTATTCATTTGAGCCAAAAAAACCGTTTACTTAATTGTACTAAATATTGTTTAAAAGCAACAAACTCGTGCATTGATTCAAAGGAATCATTTCTTTGGGCGCCATTTTTTTGAAATAAAGAAATATTTCTTGGCCTCAGAATATGAGATAATTAACTCAAGGAATTGATATCTTTAAAACTAAGAACCTAGTTTCCTTAAATCTTGCTTTCGCATCCAAAGAAATATTTTGTTAGTTCAATAATTTTGAGCCTTTGAATTAAAAAATATTTCATTTGAAAATGCGTGAAACAAATATTTTGGTTTCTTTGAATCAAAGAAATATTGACATAAATGAAAGCAATATTAATTAAGTGAAAGCGATATTTATTTCGTTCTAATAGAACGTGTCATTAGTCGAATAAAGTAATTTGTTCACTCAAGTAATAATTTATTCACTTGGAATATATGTTTCTTTTAATAAATAGAGTGAAGCGATTTATGTCCAATAAATATTTCCTTCAAGTGAAGAAATATATTTTTGAAATAACTTCATACACCATTCGTTCGAAAAAATATTTTCGTAAAATTCCTTATTTGTACTGAGTAGTTAAGACATATACCGCCAGATGCGCAGATTTTATAGTCTCACAATAGAAATGGATTCTCCAGTCTTTAAGTTAGCCATACATTTTCACCGTAGATATAATCTGATATAATCTGAAAAATGTGGTGATTGGTGTTTATCGGTCTTCCTAAGCATTGGTCAGTTGGTCTTGCTTGAAATTCTTTTTCCTACTCCGCAAAAATGAAAATAAATATATTATTATAAATTATAATCATTATAATTGCATTGACTATTTTTTTTCAATGAATGGCCCTGCTTCATTTTCATACTTTAACTATTGAAAATTTTTAAACAATAGGAGAACTTCCTGTTTGAGTAAATTGTTCTTTGAATCAATTAATATTTTCTCAACTCTGTTACGTCTTTTTTTTTAAACAATATGCCGCATCTTAGAAACAAATAAATATTTATTTCCGTTGAAAAAAATTTCTTTGTTGCAAAGAAATGTTTAGTTTATCAAAAAATACGCTTATTTGAATCAAAGAATCATATATTTGGTTTGAAAGAAACTTTTGCTCAGTCAATAACAAATCTATTTCACTCAACGCATATTTTACAGTGTCGAGTAAGTATTCCTATGCCTTAAGCATGGCGTTCCTCAGATCCAAACAAAAGATTTCTTTAATCTGAAGAAATATTTCTTCGGCCATATTCTGCTCTAACATTTCTTTGAATCAAAGAAATTTCCTTTGATTCAAATAAGTTTTTTTTTTCAGTGTAGCTATCCAATGAAAACATGATAGGAATAATCTGAAAAAGTCATGAAGGTACTTAAAACATTTCTCAAACAATTGCCACTGGAAAATTTCCAAAATATTACAAATTGTTTTTTTTTTTGACATAAATATATATGCATATTATCTTCAGTTTTAATTAAGATAATGAAGTGATTTGAATTTAAGGCTATTATTCAGACTATCTATAATTATTTGCAAATTCGAAAAAGTGTCTCATTAATACTGCCGTCCAAACTAAAAAGATACATAAGTGACATTTTTATGAAAAATGAGTTTTTGGTATCGTTGGATTCGTAAGAAAAAGCTGCGTCTAACTGTGTTAATAAATATTATTAATTATTAATATTTTTTGCAAAAAACGATTGTTTAGAAATGAGGAAAGTCGAAAAAGTTGAAAAATACAACATAAAAAGATACACAAAGTACTTTGCGTGTCCTAAAATTTGTATAAGGCATGTAATACGTCATCAGCATTGTTGAGATTTACTCAAGCTATGATTTACGATTTAAAAACATCTGCCCTGAAACGTGCCTGTATTCACTTTCTTAGGATAAATTTTAGTACTCAATCTTCTAACTCTTGACTACCTAAATTTCGAATTTTAGGATCTCTTTCAAATCTCAGAATTTATACTTTTATCACTTGTAGGCGTTAAGTCTTTCAAATCTATTGACCATTTAGGGTCCAATTTTTGTACCTAAGCGTTAATGACGTTTGCCGTGCAAACTAGTGACCGTACCGGGGAAAACATTTTCGGACTTTTCCGTTTTACATCGTGCATCATCGGAACTTGTAACGCCTTCGGGCACTGGGTCTTTACCCCCTCCTTCAAAATTTGTGAATCTTCTCCGTTTTTCGAAATCTGCAACTGACCGACGCCAGTCGAGTTTTAGCACCGCAACCGAATACTTAACTAACTACTTGCAGCGTACCTTGTAGTTCTCTCGGCTCAATATCATCATTTGTATCACTTTGTATTTTTATATCAATTACGTGAAAGTTTAAATTAAATAATCATTACTTATTAAATTGATTTACTTTTTTTAAATTACCCTTCTCATCACGTAAAATCTCGTGAATCCTAATACGAAAAAATAACTGTGGTACGGCTCTTCGGATTACGAGAATTCCGGGCAAGCAGCACGACCACAAATACAACTCAACAAGCATACAAATCAAAAAGAACCTAAAGAACTTTGTGTCTTTTTTGCCTTGTAAAAGTGACCGAGTGCGGAGCGAATTTACAAACGAAAAGAATCGCTTGCCCTTACGTATGTTTTAGCCTTGTGAAATAGCTCGGACTCTGATCGGAAATCCAAGGGAAATAAGTCCCGGCTAGATTCGGCTATACATTAGCGACGATCGTTCGGGTAAGTTCGGGACTGCCGCTGAACACACAGTGTCCCTTACATATGTTTTGTTGTATTTTGAGGCCGTGCTCGAGCTCTCCGATAAAGGCATCGTCCGCAAGTGCCTTTGTGTTCTTTTTGCCTTGTATTTTTCACTTTCCGCGACTAGTAAAAAATCGCAAGTCCATTTTCTAATAGAAATTGTTTAAAAAATCAATTTTTGATTTGCAAAATATGAAAGAGCACATTATTTTTACCCAAATAGTGTATCTAGATTATTCAAAATGTTATTCGATCTCAGAGTTCTTTGGGCAAATAGTTTTTCTCGATTTTCTCAGTTCGAGTGAGATTGGACTTATGTATCTTTTTAGTTTGTACGGCAGAATAGTTTATTTCTTTACCTAAATTGCGATATTTGAAGACAGTTTTTTGCCTCGGAAAGAAGAGTAAGAAAAAGTTTATTTTTCTTCTAGGTTCGCTCTCGCCTTTCCTCCAAAACCTTTTTGTCTGACCTTTATTGATGCTTTGTCCAGTGCCATACCCCTTTAAGACAACTGAAGGGAAGGCGAGAACGATCCCAGCAAAAAAAGGTACCTCGGTGGTTTCTTACACTTTTTTTTCAATATAAAAAACTGTCCTCAAATATCACAATTTGCATGAAGAATAAAACAAGTACATATATAAATAGTTCAAATAACAGCTTCAAATTTAAATTACTTCAAAATCGTCAATAGAACTAAAGAGAATATGGTTGTATATTCCTGAAAAAAACATGTTATATTTTGTACATTCTCTAACAAAAATTGATAGAGAAATGTTCAAAGTACCTTTGTGAATCGTTTCAGATTTTTTATATTGGTTTTTCAATAAAAAACAATGCTCTAAAGTGCAATGTCTAACATCGTTTTAGGATCATTAACGCACAACACTTTGACCTTCAAAAAGATTATTATTTCTTTAAGCTACTATTTTTCTTCAATCTTTTTTCTAACGTTAAAGCCAGAGTAGTTGCATTTTTTCGCCGATAGTGTATATTTTATTAATTGGGCGAATTAATCTGTCAAAATTAAATTTCAGATTAATATTCCTAATGCATGGTTTGATAAAAGTGATACCTAATAAATCAATTCAGTTGAGACCTATACATGTTTTTTTACATTTAAAATTAAATTTTATTTATTGCCAACATGTTTCGACTTGATATCAATTCCTTATCAAGGCATTTGAAACTAATATGGAAAAATAAAACCGCTGAAGATTATTTGAAACTTGTTGCTAAATCATATTTTTGCAGATATTTTTTTTCAAATTGAAAAAAAAAATAAGTTGAAACCATTGCTGTAATTAAAAAGAGAAATCATTGTATGTTATATAGTAGTTCTTAGGGGTCGTCCATAAACTACTTTACCAATTTGAGGCAATTTTGCCCCCCCCCCCGTAACCTCTCGTTGACAATCGTACCCCCCCCCCCCAGAAAAGTAACGTAGCCCAAATTTCTATCAAAACATAGGAGAGAGGGTGATTTTTCACAAAAATAAGGTAATTATGGAGGAATAAATTCTTACCAATATAATTAATCTAAATACCATCTTGAATTCAATATGAAATACTTTGAATTCCTAAGATTTCAAGTCGACATATATATGGAATTTTCAACAAACAAGATGCAATTTCTAACCAAAAAGATGAATTATCAATAAAATACATGAAATTTTAAATTACAAAGGATAAATTTCTAACCAAATATGGAATAGTGAAATTTTCAGATAAAAAAATTAATTTATATAAAAAAATTAATTTTTATCCAAAAAGTTGAATTTTTAAACCCAGTAGTTAAATTTTCAACCAAAAAGATGAATTTTCCAGCAAAAATATTGATTTTCTACGAAAAAACATGAATTTTCAACAAAATACATTAATTTTTAACAAAGTTGTTCAATTTTAAAACCAAAAAAACGAATTATCTACAAAACGGTTGAGTTTTAAACAAAAAATTATGATTTGTTAATAAAAAAGGTAATTTTCTACCAAAAAGTTTAATTTACATGAAAATAGTTTAATTTTTAACCAAAAAGTTAATTTTCAACTGAAAAGTCTAATTTTCTACCAAACTGATGAATCCTCAACCAAAACAGATTAATTTAGACTCAAACAGTTTCATTTTTTACTAAAAAAGATGAATTTTCAACCGAGAAGAATTATTGTCGACTAACAAAGACGAATTTTTAACAAAATACATGAATTCTCAACTAGAAAATATAAATTTTCAATTAAAAGTGGAATAGTTACATTATTAGTTAAAAAACTAATTCTCAACCAGAAAAAAAAACGAATTTTCAACAAAAGAGATGAATTTTCAACTAAAATGATGAGTCTTAAAAAAAATGAATTTTCAAAAAAAGAGTTCAACCCAGAAGATGATTTTTTAGCCCAGAAGATGTTTTTTTTAATTTTAAATTTTCAAGACGAATCTTAGAAAAATATGTAATTTTAACAACATAGTTCAACTTTTAACCAAGTAGTTGAATTTTCAGCTAAAAAAGATTAATTTCGAACCAAGTAGTTAAATTTTTAACCAAAAAGATGAATTTTTCAGCAAGAAGATTAATGTTCTACAAAAAAACATGAATTTTTAACAAAATACAATAATTTTAAGAAATTTTTCGAATTTTGAGGCCAAAAGAACAAATGATCGACAAAACGGTCGAATTTTTAACCGAAAAATATGTTTTTATCAAAAAAGTTAACTTTCTATCAAAAAGTTAAATTTTCATAAATATAGTTTAATTTTTAACAAACAAGTGAATGTTTAACCGAATAATTTAATTTTTCATTGAATGTTTGAATTCTCAATCAAAATAGATTAATTTACACCCAAACTGTTTCATTTTTAATCAAAGAGGATAAATTTTCAACCAAGAAAATTAATTTTGAACATTGTAATTTGAACATTTTTAAGTGACATTGTTAGTTAAAAAAATTAATTTTCAATGAAAAAAAAAAATTTTCAACACAATAGTTACACTTTAAACGAAAGAGATGAATTTTCAACAAAAAAGTTTAACCCAAAAGATGATTTTTCAACCCAGAAAATTAATTTTCCAAAAATGAAATAGTTAAATTTTCAACCAAGGATATGAATCTACAAAAAGAATAATTTTTTAACAAAGCAGTTCAAATTTTAACCAAGTAGCTGAATTTCTGACAAACAAAGATGACTTTCCAACGAAATAGTTGCATTTTCAACAAAATAATAACATTTTCAATCAAATACTAGAATTTTTAACCAAAGGAGATGAATGCCGAACCAACATATAATAGTAGACTTTTCAACCAAATGTAGTTAATTTTTCTTATTACGTTCTATTAATTAAATTCGGATTTGAGTGGAAAAACAAGAAAGGGGAAGAAAGGGTATGTTTCTTTTAAACAGAGAAAAATAAGAATTTTTTTAAATTTATTATCAGGAAACGTATTAAATGTTATCTCAATTCTAACATTTGAAAACATTATGTGTAAAAATATGATTTAGCAACAAGTTTCAAGTAATATTAGGCGAATATATTTTTTCATATTTAACCTAAAATTCTTCTAAACTCCTATGATATATAATGTATTTTTAATTCTGATTTTATCGCAATATTTTTGTAGGTAATATCTTTTATTTAAAAAATACTCGTTCCTAAACAGGTCAATGGATTAAAAAAGATAACTTACTGCTGGTTCAAAGCACATCCATTATAAAAGATTGATTATATCCTTGTAAAACTGATGGATATTATACATTATGAAGATTATATAATTAGATTATATAATCGCAGAAAACCACTCTATGAATATAATCATTCTCTAAAAAATAGGTGTGTCAGGAAAATCTCGAAAGCATTGTTGTCGCTTTTCCTCAATGCCGATTGGATAATTTGAAAAACTCGAAGGAAGGAATGTTGCCAAATTAGCACACATAACTATGGATTTAGTTTCGTTGAAGGGCAGTGACATTTGTGTGCATAATGGAACTGACAAAATTTGAAATTTTAATATCATATTTTTAGTTGAATCAATTAATTTTGAACCAAGAAAAAGGAAATTTTTAACAAAATACTTAAATTTTCAACCAAAGTGATGAATCTTTGATAAAGAAATGAATTCTCAACAAAAAGTGTAATAGTTGATATTTCCATCAAAAAATATTTTAATTTTTAATGAAAAAACTGTTGAATTAAACCAAAAAATACTAATTTTCAACAAAAGAGTTGAATTTTCAACCAAGAAAGATTTTTCAGTCATTAGAGAAAAAAATGTCATCCAAAATGTTGAGTTTTCAAATCATGAAGATGAATTTTCTTAAAAAATGTTGAATTTACAACACAAAAATATGCATTTTCTACAAAAATAATTGAATTTTTGACTAAAAAATACGAGTTTTCAACAAAATAAGTGAATTTCCATTAGAAAAAGGTCGTTTTCCAGAAAAAATGAAATAGCTGCATTTCTAGTGAAAAAAATCATTTCCAACAAAAAAACGAATCTTCAACAAGAATTGTTAAATTTTTAACCAAAGAAATCAACTTTCAACTAAAGTGATGCATCTTCAATCAAAACAATAAATTTCCAACTAAATAATTGAATTTTCAACCCAGAAGATGAATTTTCTACAAAAAAAAGACACATTTTCAACAAAATAGATGAATTTTCAACTAAAAAGATTAAATGGTTTGGAAAAAATATTCGACGAAAAATGAAATAGTTCATTTTTTAGTTAAAAAAAATTAATTTTCAATAAAAAAACTAATTTTCAACCAACGAAATGAAATTTCAACCAAAAAGATTAATTTTCTACCAAAAAAGAATAATTTTTAACAAAATAAATGAACTTTGAACCAAATATTTTAATTTTCAATAAAATTTTCAACCTAATAGTTGAATTTTCAACACTCAAAAAAATCTCTGGTTAAATCAACCAGAATTCTGGTTAAATATGCCCTTACTATTTTTTCTGGTCAGACTAACCAGAATTTCTGGTTAATTTAACCGGAATTCTGGTTAATTCAACCATAATTCTGGTTAGTTTAACCAGAAAAAATAGTAAGGGCATATTTAACCAGAATTCTGGTTGATTTAACTAGACATTTTTTTGAATGAATCAAAAAGGTTTATTTTTTTACCAAAAAAAAAGACAAATTTTCAATAAAATAGATCTATTTTCAACAAAAAAAGATAAATTTTCAACAAAAAGTAGAATAGTTCAATTTTCAGTTAGAGAAATAAATTTTCAAGCAAATAAAATAAATTTTCAATAACATACTTAAATTTACAACCAAACAAATTAATATTCTACCAAAAAGATTGAATTAAAAAATTACGATAAAAAATTTAGTTAAACTTTTAGTTAAAGAAAAATTTTTAATAAGAAACTAATTTTCAACCAAATATTTTAATATTCAATGGAATTTTCAAACTAATAGTTGAATTTTTTAATCAACAAGGTAATTTAGTCACCAAGAAGAATAATTTTCTACCACAAAAGACAAAGTTTCAACAAAATAGAGAAATTTTCAACGAAATAGTTGAATTTTCAACTGAAGAAGATAAATGTTTGACCAAACAGAAAATAGTTACATTTTGAGTTAAAAAATAGTTTGAAAACATTTTTAACAAAATAGTTAAATTTTGAACAACAAAAATTTTTCACCTAAAATGATAAATCATCAACTAAAAAAGTGCATTTTCAAGAAACTAGTTCCACTTTCAACTAAGTAGTTGAATTTTAAACCAAAGAAGGTTTTTTAGTCGCTCTTCACGAGTAGCGAAAATCTTGAAAATTTAATCAAATATTTATATTAGAAGAAAAAACTTGGGACCAAAGACAAATTTACAGGATGATTCGAGCAAGAACTGATTTACATAACCTATAAATTTCAGATTTTTCCGTGAAATTTGTCATATTACAGGATCAATATGTAAATAGAAACTTAAATTTTTGATACAACTAGCAAAAATTAACCGTTTTTGCTAAATTTCATCATGAACAAAAATGAAATAGTCGAATTTAATTCTGCCTTGATGTTCATCTGGAAATACCTTGAAAATGTATTTATGTTTTACATTTTTTTTTCAATATTAAAAGTACGGTGTCAGATTATTACACACGCGGAGAGTCATATTTTGTAAATGAAAAAAATAATCTGTCAATTTTAAAGAATTGTCAGTGAATAAAAAAAAGTTTTCATTCATATTGAATCTACTTGAATTTTCTCGCATCATAAGGAGACTTCTATAACAAAATGTTGGAAAATAAACCAAGTTTTTTTCTAAAGAAAGTGTAATTAGTGCGCGAGTAGCGCGCACAATGTTCTAGTTTCCTAAACAAATGGTGAATTTTACAAAGTTTTGATTAGACCTTAGATTAAAAAATTACAGGGACTGCCCTTCTAAAAGTCTTATATTTTTCATAAGGATGACTATCTTCTCACTCGCCAAGGAATAGTCAAGCTTATAATCGTTGTATGAATTTATCTTTAAAACCTAATTAAGAAATATTTTTGGTTTCGTTCGGATGAATTAATTTAAAATTTTATTTTTAATTAATTAACTTGCCCTCTCGAGAACCGTACGAAATATGATGGTGAAAGAAGAATTCCGCACCTAATATAGATTCCGCCACAATAAATCGAACAGTCTCTCTCTACGATATCCTTCATTATAAAAAAAAAACACGTAACCTCCATTGGTCGTGAGCATGGTAGCCCCCATTTTTTTTTGCTCATAGGCTAACCTCTTGATTTAAAATTAAAATCTACAGAAGTATAAAAAGTAGATTCCTAATTTTAGCGATCACCGATAATAATTATATCAATTTATTTATTTTTACTATTACTTTTAACAACAGCTCTAACTATCCAGATCTACTTCACAATATCTAATGATGTAAAATGAATAATATTTTTTACCGAATTATCAATCTGCTTGACACGTAAAATGTATTTCTTTAATTTTTGTACATTTATTTAATTTAGGTATGTAATTTATCATGATTTACTTTTTCAATATACGAAGTAAAATTTATTTCAGTAATTTTTCTACATTTCTTATCCAATTATTAGAAAAATATGAAGTAAACATTATTATTTAAATGTATCAATGAAGATAATAGTTTGGTGCTTTTCTTGTTGTAAACTGTTTAATTAATTATTAGCTGATTGATTTTCCCACAATATTAAATGACATAAAGATAGAATTTAAATTGTTTTTCAATTAAGTAAAATAAATTCATTATTTACTTTTTTCAAATGTTTGTGATGTTGTGAAATGACTATCGAAATTCAATTTTCAAAATAAAATAAGTACATATATTTTAATTTTTTTTTAGTTTAAAAGATTATTAATAAATTAAATATATAAGTAGAAATGAAATTTAAAATTTAAAGACAAATATTATGTAAACATTATTCGAATGTTTGAAACATTATTTGAATTTTTTAATGAAAATTATATTCCAATGCTTTTTATTTGGCGAACCGACTAATTAATCATTAGCTGATTAATTTTTTTCATAATGCACATTGAATGAAATGAGCATTAAGATTTAGTTTTTTTTTAAATTAAGTAACATAATTTGATTATTCAATTGAAAGTTATATAATTAAATATTGGATATAATTTGTATAATAAAATTTTATTTTTATTTCAAATGCCCCCATTACAATTACATAATTTTTCAAATGTTTCTGATGTTAAATGAATATTTGAATTTAATTTTCAAAATTATATGTAAATTTGTTTGAATTTTTTCTAAAATTAGTATAAAAGGTTTATAATCAATCAAAATTTCAGAATTGAAAGCGAAAATTAAAAAAAGAATGTAAATTAAAAATTATAGTTCAATGCTTTTTACATCGTGAACCGATCAATTAATTATTAGCCGATCAATTTCTTTTTACAATATTAGTTTACATTTTAATTCATCTGTATTAAGTAACATAAATTGATTTTTTTTAAGATTGCGTAATTAAATATTAACTATAATTTGAATAATTAAAGTTTATTTATGTTTAAATACCTCTATTCCAATTATATAATTTTTGTAAATTTTCGGGATGTTGTGAAATGAGTATCTACATTCTGATTTAAAAATTATATATATATTTAAATTTTTTATGAAATTATTTCAAAAAGTTATTAATAATTCGAATTTTCAGAAAAATATAACGTAAAAATTATTGGAATGTTTTAATGAAAATAATTGTTTATTGCTTTTTATGTTGTAAACTGATTAAGTAATTATTGATTGTTTAATTTTTTTACAATATTAAATTATATAAAGATTGGATTTTAATTGTTGTCAGTTAAGTAACATAAGTTGATTATTTACTTTAAGATTGTGTGATTGAATATTGGCTATTATTTGTATAATAAAAGTTTATTTTTTGTTTAAAATACATGTATTACAATAATATAATGTTTTTTAATGTTTGTGATGTTGTGAAATGTGTATCTAAATTCAATTATCAAAATTATACGTACATATGTTTCAATTTTTTCAAAAATTAGTATAAAAGGTTAGAAATATTTCAAATTTTCAGAATGAAATTTCAAGTTTAAAAAAATATATGAAGTAAAAATTGTTTGAATGTTCCAATGAAAATAATTGTTAGAGGCTTTTTATATTGTTGACTGATTAATTTATTATTGACTGATTAATTTTTTTTAGAATATTAAATTACATAAATATTTAATTTTAATTTTTTCGTATTAAGTAACGTAAATTGATTATTTATTTTAAGGTTACGTAATTGAACATTGGCTATGATACGTACGATAAAAGTTTACTCATATTTAACATATATCTCTATTACAATTACATAATTTTTCGAAATGTTTGTGCTGTTTTGAAATGGATAACTGAATTTCGTATTCAAAATCATATGTAAATGTTTTAATTTTTTCAAAAATGAGTTTCAAAGCTTATTAATAAATGAAAACTTCAGAAATGAAAGTTCAAAAAAATTTTTTTATAGAGTAAAAATTATTTGAATGTTTCAATGAAAATAATTGTTTAATGCTTTTTATGTTGTAAACTGAAATATTCAATTATTAACTGACTATATCAAAACCCAAATTTGCTGGTGTTAGTTTAAAAGGTTATTAATCAATTGAAATTTCAGAAATTGAAGGGAATATTTAAACAAATATATAAAGTAACAATTATTTGAATGTTTACATTCTTTCAGAATCTAATTTCAGCAAGAATTTAAAAGATCAAAAACTTTTAACAAAAAAATAGTTGTTCAAAAATTGGTTGAATGATAAAAATGAATATAAAAATTGGTGTGCGCATGCGCATATCTAGTATGGTATAAAAAATAATAATTTTCTTTTACCGCAGAATGATGATATGCAGTCATAAATTGCTTCATGTTTCTCGCAGAATATTTTCAATATGTTTCAATCGCGTGTTGCATGTTCGACAAAGAAAAATTGCGTGACGCGAATACGTGAAAACAGTTGGCAATTTGCCCGTTGCACTTGACCTTGCACTTGCACCCGACCCCGGCGCGTGGAGTTCAGAATGGAAAAGGGGAAAGGGGTGGTTTGTGGAAGCCAACAGCAGGTCCTGATGGAGGAAGGGGTCACGGTCAATTTCTATTCCAGAGTCACTTTCACAACAACCATATAGAACAGATTCTTCTATTATCTACACAGACTCACATTGTTTCTGTACATTGCGTTGATCTTGATTTTTCTAAATGCCATTCTCAAAAAATAAATACAAACCATAAACTACCATAAACTACGTTACCAATTTTAGGCTATTTTTGACCCCCCCCCCCCCGTCCAGGGTGACCAGGCGTCCCGGTTTCCCGGGACATGTCCCGGTTTTTGGGTGTTTTGAGAAGCTTCCCGGTTTGTAGTAAAATGTCCCGGTTTGTAGTAAAATGTCCCGGTTTGTAGTAAAATGTCCTGGTTTTTGTCGAAATACCAAAATTGAAAGAAAAAAACATTTTCCTACAGCTACTTTTTTGCGAAAAATAACAAGTTTCCTTGACTTACAACATAGTTAGTAGTCACCGCCTTCAAATTACTATTCAGAATTCACGACCGTGCGACCTGTATACTAATATACTTTTCATTAATATAAAAAAGGACGTTAGCAACCACTGTCAAATCAATTTTTCAGGAATTCATCAATTGTTTGATGAGAAATTTTGAAATACAATTTTTTTCCTGTTGAAAATTTTTTCGGAATTTTTTTTCATTTTGCGATTTATTGGGGGGGGGGGGTCGGAAAATATGTGTCCCGGTTTGGTGAAACAGAAATCTGGTCACCCTACCCCCGTCCCCACTCGTTAACAACCATAGTTTTGTCTTATATCCCCCCTCTCCCCGATAAGTGAAGAAGTCTAAAATTCTATGAAAACATAGAAAAGTGGGTTATTTTTCACGAAAAAAGAGTAATACTGGAAGAATAAATTTCTTCAAATAAAATTTATGTAAATACCATATTGAATGCAATATGAAAAACTTTGAATTCCTGAGATTTCAAGTCGAAATATATATTGAATTTTTAACAAACGAGATTAATTTTCTAACCAAAGGACAAATTTTCAACAAAATAGATGAAGATAGAAAAAAATTATCATAAATCGATTTCGAAGGCAGCATTGAGAATATCATGATTTCCTTTAACTGTTTGACCTTGTAATCAACCGTTTATTATTACTATTCTCGTAGAAAATAACCAAGAAAACGAATTTTTACTGGTTAATTCCCTCTTTTTATTTTTTCAAATCGTTCAACATTAACCCGTCCCCAGGGCTCTTGAAATTAACATGTGGTTTTTAATGGGAAAAACTCGGTTTTCTAAAAAATGGGAAAAAGAATTAGGGGCCCTACTTAAATTACGTAAGGGATTATAGGCCCTCTCTGAGACCCCCCCTCCCTCCTGTAACAAACTGTAACAAAATATTTCTACCCCCCCCCCCGCACTCTTTCTGTACGTAATTTTTAGTTTCCAAAAATGTTTCACTAGTTATTGCTAGTAGAATTAAGCAGGGTGTCCGAGAACTTCATTTTCAAAATTCCCTTATTGTTCCTTGTCTAATTGTTCATTTTCCTTGATCATTAATATTCAAATACCCGCATTTGAATCTTCAAATACTTTTAACATAGAATCTTTTATAAACGAAATAAAACAGTATTTCAGATACAAATTAAAAATTTATTAATTTATTTTAAAGAAAAAACTGTCTTTTCTACTATAAAAGATGGCTTTTTAACAAAATACTTGAATTTTCAACAAAAAATATCATTTTCAAGCAAAAAGTTCAATTTTCTACCAAATTGTTGAATTTTTTAAACCAAACAGACGAATTTTCTACAAAACAGATCAGTTTTCAACTAAAATGATGCATCAATTTTTTAAAAAGTAGTTAATCTTTAAACCTAGTAGTTAATTTTTCAACCAAAAAATACGAATTTTCAACAGAATAGTTGAATCCTCAATAAAAATAGATTAATTTCCAACCGAAAATTAAAATTTTCAACCAAAAAGGATTGAAGATTAAATTTCTAGCAAAAAAGAAGAATTTTTATTAAAATACATGAATTTTCAGTCCAATTGTTGAATTGTCAACTGGGAAAGTTCAATTTTTATTGAAAAATATAATCTTCGAACAAAAATTCAGTTAAAAAAAAAGTTCAGTTAAAAAATAATTCTTAATAACAACAAAAAATCGAATTTTCAACCTACAAAAAAAATTAATTTTCAACTAAAGAGTTTAATCCAAAAAATGATTTTTTAATCAAGAAGATAATTTTCTCAAAATGGAATAGTTAAATTTGCAACGAAAGAGATGAATTTTGAATCAGAACATTAATTTTCGCAAAGTAGTCCAATTTTCAACCAAGCAGTTGAATTTGTGACAAAAAAAGACTTTTTAACAAAATAGTTACATTTTCAACAAAATAGTTAAATTTTTAACCAAATAGTAGAATTTTTCTCCAAAATAAATGTTATCTAAGTTCGAAACGTTACTTCCAGTGACCCTCTCCCTTGCCCTGTCATAAAACGTAGATTTTGGCGATTTTTCCAACAAATAGCTTCTAAGTGTATTTGTTTTTATTTTTGTATTTTCAACCTTATGCATTTCATTTTTGTTTTATCTGGAAAATGTTTAATTTTTAAAAGTTCTTTGATTAAAAAAGCTTTATTCTAAAATATTTTCGAATTAACATCGTTTTATTTCGAATAATGCTACGAATTTAAATTTTGACTTTTACTTTAAACCTGTTCATTTTTGAATACTTACATTTTCAAATGATTGTATAATTTAAACTCTTTTAAATTTTCAATCAATTTTAAATGATCACCCTAGTCGTAAGTCAAAACTTTAATAAATTTATCATTTAATATTGTAGAATTATAAGCTTCTCAATTATCAGGTTATGGATTTTTTGTTCCCTTTTTCCATTCTTTAATTTTTAAATTTTGAATTTATATTTTGCAATTTTTCAATTTTAATGAATTTTAATTTGAAATGGTTGATTTGGTAGGTTCTATAAACTTTGTTTTCAATATTTACAATTGTTGAATCTTAAACTTGAAAATCTAATTATTTAAACTTAACAATATAAGGGAGATTGCCAGAAAGTTGGCCTTTTAGACAATGAGATTTTCGAAAAGAACAAAATTTCTAAACCGCCTAAAATATATATTTTTTTTAATCAAGGATAATCCAAGGGAGTATGGAAATATAAAACTATCAATAACAGTGATAATTATTAGCTTTCATTTGAAATAAACGTTGATATATCGATTTTGAAGTAAACTCAAATATTCGTAAATTTAAAATTAACCATTTATAGGCAGCATTATAAACAGTTTACTAAGGTGTATCACGTATTTTGTGGATGGTCCCTAAGTTCTGTACTGAGATCATTTTAGAACAAATTTATTATTCAAAAGAAAAATTTGAGATATCTAGGAGTTAAAGTGGTCAACTTTTTGGCAATCATCCATAAGATAAAAATTTTTTATTCGAAAGCTTCAAGTTTGAATTGGATCAATTATATCCGGCTTAATCATTGTACGCTTTCAATTTAAAATTATTGGTTTTTTTTATATTGTAAATCTTTGAATTTAAAATTTAATGAAAATTGATCTTGGTATAATTTAATTTGAAAATTCATATTCTCAAAGCATCAAAATGTAATCTTTACAGCGATTTCAGAGTAATCTTTACCTGCAACATAAATTAGCTTCACGTGTTAGGATTAACCCACCACATGGGAAATGGTTACCATGTGAACTCTATTGTATCTTATTTTGTTTCGATGTGAAAAAATTCAACTTTATCTACTTGAAAATTACCTGCAAGAAATATTCACTCATGTTTTTTCTGTAAATCGTTTTAATTTATATTTCTATAATTGCTGAATTTGGCAAGACAACATTTCTGATTTTACTATTGTAACAATAGATATCTGGAAAATTGTAATATTTCAAATTTTTATGACGTCTCATTTGAAATTGTTGAATTTGTAATGATTCACGTCACATTAAAAAAAATTCTTATAATTTTAAAAGCCTTTAATTTATCACTGTACAATTTTTACAACCTTAAACTATACAATATTCAACGTTTGTATTTGTAAATTTTCATTTTCATGTACCAGAACTTTGGATTGTTGATTTCAAATTTTAAAAACCATAAATACCTTTGTGTAATTGTTAAAATTTGAAGTGGTTCAATTTTCAAATCAGATAATTATAATTAACAAACAGTTTTTAATTTTGAACATAATACAACAAGTTTCTAACATTTTACTTTTCAACATTTCGAATTCATGCATTACAGAATTTTATTTGAATACATATTTTCTATGTTTATATGCATATGAATGTTTGCTATAAAGTAACTGACTTCACCAGAGCTGGAAATCATACACAATAGAAAAACGTCAAACATGATATAGCTTCATACTGATATGGACTTTCAATAAATCATGCGCACGTATAACATATGAAACTATTCGAAAATTGAGATGTATTCAATAGAGAATACAAATAAATCAATTCCAAGTTATAGAGATATAAATTCGTGAACATTTCGCAGAAACTTTGAAGCGTTAATTCAGTTTTGTATGTAGATGCATTTCATTATTTAACTGAACGATAGAATCATATTTTTTGCGATGCACTTGTAAAATGTAACATTTTATTAACAATAATTATATAAATTTTATAAATATAAAAGGCGAAGTAATTTGTGCCCCCCCCCCCCCCCCCCTCAGAGAGTTAAGACAACAAATTTAAAATCTGAAAATTTGTATATCAGGTACATAAAGTACTCAAGGACTCCTTATTTCTTTGAAAAATTTGAGTCCCCTAATTATAATTAGGGGTCTCATAATTATCAGATCTTATTTTTAGTTTTTTTTCTGAAATTCTAAACCATGTGACCCTCTTTTTTTGGGTCCGTATGTTTTGCCCCCCCCCCCCCCCCTATCAGATGAAAAAAGAAAAGATGAACTCACAAAAAAATATAATAGTTGATATTTTAACCAAAAAATATTTTTATTTTCAATCAGAAACAGTTAAATTGAACCAAACAAGACAAAATTTCATCAAAATACTTGAATCCTTGAAAAAGATAGATTTTTCAGTTGATGAGGTAAAACAATTTATATTGAAATTAATTTAATATTTTTTTAGATTAGGATTAATTTTTCAGTATAAAAGAGAAATTCTTAACAAAATATATAAATTTTGAAACGAAAAGTGAAATTTTGAAGATAAAAAGACGAGTTTTCTAAAAAACAGTTGATCTTTCAATCAAATAAATACATTTTCAACCACGAAGATAAAGTTTCAACCAAGAAAATTAATTTTCTACAAAAAAAGACAAATTATCATTAAAATGCATACATTTTTAACTAAATAGTTGCATTTTCAACCAAGAAGATTCTTTCAGCAAAAAATAAGAATTTTTACAAAATACATAAATATCTAAGAAAATAGTTAAATTTTCAGCAAAGGAGATTAATTTTCTAAATAAAAGAAAGAATTTCCAACAAATTACACAAATTTTCAAACGAATAGTTGATTTTTCAAACTAAAAAGATTAACTTTTAACCAAAATTTGAACATTTAAATTTGCATTGAAGAAAAATTCATTTTTAATATAAAAAGACGGACCATCTATAAAATAATTGAGTTTTCTACCAAACTATCAAATTTTTAAGACAAAAAGATTAATTTTCTATACAAAACAGTTGAATTTCCAAAACAATAAAATATGAAGTTTCAACAAAAAAGTTCCTTTTCAAGCAAATAGTTATATTTTAAGTTTAAAAAAATAATTGTTAATCCAAAAAATAGATTTTCAACAAAATACATCCATTTTTAACCAAAAACTTGGATTTTCAACCAAGAAGATTGTTTTTCTACCAAAAAGGTGAATTTCAAATAAAATACAGAAATTTTGAACCCAATAGTTGAATTTCTAAACTAGAAAAATTAATTTTCAATCAAAAATGGACTAGTTAAATTTCCACTGAAAAAAATTAATTAACAATTTTTAAAAACGAATCTTCTACAAAACAGTTAAATTTTCTACCACCTAATTGTTAAATTTTCAGGACAAAAAGGAGAATTTTGTACAAAAAACAGTTGAATTTTCAACACAAAAATATGAAATTTCAACAAAAAAATTCATTTGCAAAGAAATAGTTCAATTAGATAGATAAATTTTCAATAAAAATTTTATAGTTGATATTTCAACAAAAAATACTTTAATTCTAAATAGAACATAATATAATTTAACCAAAAAAGACAAATTTTCCGCAAAATAGTTGAATTTTCAACCAAAACAGAATAATTTTCAACCAAACAGTTGCATTTTTATCCAAAACATTTGATTTTCTACCAAAAAGACGAATTTTCATCCAAATGCATAAATCTTTAACCAAATAGTTGAATGTTCAACCAAAAATATTAATTTTCTACGAAAAAAGATGAATTTTTAACCCAATAGTAGACTTTTCAGCCTAAAAAAGATTACATTACATTTGATAATTTGAAATTGAAAGTATTTGAAATTGAGAAATTTTAAAAGACTAAAATTTTTAAAATCAGAAAATTTCATTAGAAAGGTTTTCAAATTGTGTCATTTCTAAATTAAAAGCCTTAAAAATTGAACAATTTTTTTTTTAATTGAAGAATCTCGAAATTGAATGATTTCAGAATAAAATTTCAAAAATAAGACAATTTCAAAACGTTGAAAATTTTATATTTTAAAAATCGAATTTTGGAATTTGGAATATTTAAAATTCAGAAGAATTGAAATTTAATTATTTCTTATTAAAAGGGTTCGATATTAATTAATTAAAAACTGAAAACATTTGAATTGGAATAATTTTAAATTCAAATCGATCTAAATTTGAAAATTTGAAATTGAAAACTAAATTGAATCTTTCAGAGACAAGGCTCCTGACATTCAAGAAATTTAAATTTTTATTAATAAATGAAATTATAATTCTACATTAAATCTGATTAGACAAAATTTTGTAAAATTAAAAAATAAATGGAATTATTCTAAAAGAGCGTTCAAAGTAAATATTAATTTTAAATGGGAAATATTAAAAGTGAAAAAATTTCTACTCTCGAACGTTGAAACTTAAATGAATCAGAACATAATTTAAAACTGAAAAAAATTGTGGTGGTAATACAAATTGTTTTATACTCAAATCCTTCAAAATTTCAATTATCTTAAGTAAATTTAAATCGTTTAAAAATTAATAATTTTTTAACTGTTAATTATACTTTTCAAAATGTAACCAATACAACTTTAATTGCAAAATTAACACTCATGAAAGGGAAAAATTTATAATTCAGTATTGAACATGAAAATTAAGAATTCCAAAATTGTAACCATTCAAAGTTAAAGAAAATATTCAATTTCAGATAGTATAATTTTTATTAATTTTAATTTTAAACACAATTTTTAATTTATAAATTTTAAAGCGGTTAATTTTTAATACTTCCTTTGATTTATTAATTATTTTTGAAATTTTCCAAACACATTTTTTATAAATTGAAATGATTTATTTGTTTGAATCTTCAACTAAAATTCGGCCCATTTTAAGATACTGCATTGAAAAGTAAAACTTGAAAAAAAAATACAAATCAAGATTGCTATACTATGACTCCAATGTTTGAAATTGCACAATTTGAAGTTTTCAAATTCGAAATTCATTAAACTTTATTTTTAAAATTAATGAATTCAAAACTGACTGTCAGAAGGCTTTGTGATAGCACAATTTTAAACTTTTCAATTCGAAATTGGTTTATATTTTCATATAAAATGATTTAATTTAAAACTAACTATTTAATAGATTAAATAGATCTAATAGCAACATTGTTATGAAATTTTCGATATTTGAATTTGAAACTACATCAATGTGAAAACTATAATTTTAAACTGAAATTATAAAAATTTGAAAGAAGATAATTATATTATTAATAATATCATATCCTGTTGTATCAAGTGACATACAAAGTGACTGGATAGATTTTTACTACAAAATTTGATTTCTGTAAAAAAATCACTTTTATTTTCACCGTTTAAAATTGCAGAACTTTAAATATTTCAAGAAATATTGTGAATCTTTGAAGTTTATTCATTCTAAACATATGAGAACAGTGTGAATATATTTAATATAGGTCCTAGTATCATCCCCCACTCAAACCCGGAATTAATCATTTTAATTACATTTTATTTTAATTTTTTTAAATGCCAAAATTCACTAAACTGTAATATGCCGTAAGGACCCTTCTCATGTGAATTCCTACATACATTGTTAGAAGAAACCAGAAATTATCGGAAAAAGTTTATTTAGCAAGGATTTATAAGCCATAGAACGCGCGAATTATGAAATGCGGAAAATTCCGGGTATAATATTTCAGTCCCTGCTTCCTCTCGGTTCTCCCGGATGGGTGGCGACCCTATGCATGTAAATTCCATCGTAAGAATAAAATTTCAGCTATAAATGAAGCAAATGAAATTTTATTATCCTGGAGGTTGAAATGATTATGATCTCAAACACAAAATATTTAACTCCCATAGAGAACAATAATAACATTTTATTTATTACAATTAAAATTTTGATCTCTCATGTTTTGCTTCCTCATAGAGGAAGCTTTGTAATGGTAACATTTTACAAAAATTTTGAATTTATTTAATTAAACCTTCCTCAGTTTAAAAATGTCTAATACAATGTTCTAAGCAATTCTCCGGATGTGTGTGTGAATGTCACACTTTTTTGTGAACACGATAACTTAAAAACGGTTGCAGATTAATTGATGAAATTTGGAGGGCTTATTTTCACCACTAATATCTTGAGACTGGCCAAAGGATTTAAAAAAATATTCATTGCATTTTTTAGCACTCAATAATATTTTAAAAATTGGTTTTTTATAGTAAAACTTTTTTCTTTAACATAATTCAAAGTTGATAAAAGAATAAAAAAAAAATTCTTCGGTTCGAGACGAATCCATTGACCTGTAATATTAATACATTTTATTAAAGAGTAAGGAAGTTACGGCCATCTACAATATTTGACACATCTGTTTCAAAAAGAAAAACTTTTTTAACCTACATAATTCAAAGTTGACGCATGAATAGAAAAGACTTTTTGATCATAAATTTTCAAATAGAATAATTCTGACAATGTTTGTAAGGAACTCATAAAGCTGAGAAAGGGATAGTGTGCGACAGAACTTTTTCCTTCCCTTTTCCAGCTTAACCAATTATCATTTCGAATACAAAATTTGATTTGTCTAATTTGTCTTTGTGTTTAAAATTTTTTTGTATTATTTTATAATTTTGTACTTCTTGTAAATTTATATTTTTGAATTGATCAAAATGAAGACTTTGGTTTATCTATTTTTCAAAAAAATTACTAATGCTTCCTCGATGAGGAAGCAAATACATTTGCTAACGGGAAGCAAAGTGCTCGTGAAATGTGCACCATATAATTATAAATACAAAGTGGAAACACTCGAGATCGTAATTCACAGCTAGTTTATTTTGATTTTGTGCATTTAAATCCAACAGCCGGTAGACCAATTACAGGATTAAATTAGAATAAAGCTTGAATAATTGGCACAATAAATTTTTTATAATGTACTTAGAATTCTCTAGATAGGAGTCAGCAATCTTTAAGATTTTATCAGTTATCCCAAGATTCATTAAATGAATCATAATTTAACTATGGCTAATGCAGTCAAAAGCCTTGGAGAAGTCAGGGAATATGACATCCACCTATCTATTTTGCTAAGCGACGATTCAATGATTTTTTAAAATATAATCAGTTTAGTTACGGTGGACCTTTTTGGAACAAACCCATGCTGAGAAAGATAAACGACGGGACTTAGGAAGGATCAGATTATCTCACTCAGAAACATCTCCAAAATCTTAGAAAAGTTACACAATAAGGCGATAATTTGCGATTTGAGATTTATCTCCTTTCTTGAAAACAGGACAAACTTTCGCGCATTTCCATTCATCTAGAAATTTTCTTGGTGGGAAAGACAAATTAAAAATAATCTTTAACGTCTCAATAAGCTCATTAGCACAAAATGTGACTACCGAAGCTAAGTTATTGTCCAATCGGGAAGAGAGTTTGTTTTGTAACTTTTTTATATTAGAAAGTATTTGACGTCAGTAATACCAATTCCATCTCCTAAATAAGAGAGTGATTTAGAGATAATACCACAAGGCGATAGTGGCTGGCTTGTAAGCACTCGAAAACAAAAGTCAGCAAAAGAATCAACAATATCTTTAGGACATGTCATTTCATTACCATCATGAAACATAATTCCAGGAATTCGGGAAGTCTTTTTGAAATTATTGACAAGTGACCACACTGAAGACGGTGATCTCTCAATATCAAACTTCACCTTATTTACATAATTCTTGTACACCTGCCTAATTCTGTGTTTCAACTCTTTTCTAAGAGTTAAAAGGGTTGCCACAGACCTTGAAATCCTTGAAAAGTCAGGGAACAAAAAAATGGTCAGGGAAATCAGTGAAATGTCACTGAATTTTGAAAATGGGTCAGGGAATTTTTTTTTTAATCTGAGTTAATTTTATCTTTGGTGAAGAATTTGTGTAATATAATTATCTAAACCAACTTTTTGGAGCGAGATCCCAAGTTGTTTCTCCTATCTTTTCTTCAACCGTTGATATAATTCGAAATTTGAAAGTTTAAAAACTTATCTTTCTTCGGTCTTACGGTCCAATTAATAAAAAACATAAGAAACGATTACAGTTGTTAAAAAATCGTTTTATTTTCTACGTTTCGGCTCTCACTGCGGGCGTTCATCAGGAAAGTTTCCATTTCTGTCGTTAAAAAAATTACGTAGTGTCAAAAAGATACATTTTTAGTCAATCATGTTATGCATAAAAAGGTTCCATAAGATGAAGATTTAACTCTCATGTCGAAATTTTATAGTAATTGTCAAAATTATGAGCCTCAACAGAAAAAAAAATTTGTTCTCTTTTGAGAGGCTCCAAACCAATTAGATTACATTTTTAATAGAAAAAAGGTTTTAAATAATAATTAGGACGGTGACAAAACAGACATTGAACTAACATTAAAAATGTAATCTAATTGGTTTGGAGCCTCTCAAAAGAAATTTTTTTTTTTTTTGTCGAGGATCATAATTTTGACAATTACTATACAATTTCGAAATGAGAGTTAAATCTTCACCTTATGGAACCTTTTTATGCATAACATGATTGACTAGAAATGTATCTTTTTGACACTATGTAATTTTTTTAACGACAGCAATGGAAACTTTCCTGATGAAGGCCCGCAGTGAGAGCCGAAACATAGAAAATAAAACGATTTTTCAACAGCTGTAATCGTTTCTTATGTTTTTTATTGATTGGACCGTAAGACCGAAGAAAGATAAGTTTTTAAACTTTCAAATTTTGAATTTGTGTATCTCGGTTTTATTTTTCATTTTATTTATGTATTTTATGTTTTGTCAAAGTTCTTTTTGGGTTTAGAGTTTGCTGTAGGTATGTCGAAAAGTCAGGGATTGTTGAAAAAAAGTCAGGGAAAAGTCAGGGAAATTAAAAATAAAAAGTCTGTGGCAACCCTGGTTAAACATTTATTAAACATTGCCATATCCTTAATATAAAATCTCTAAACGATATGGTCGTTTTCGATTCTGA
>CAKNYM010052825.1:107936-118177 GCA_932195095.1 Andricus curvator
AAAATTAATAGGCGCGCGCCTTGGCGCGCGCAAGACTACTAGTAAATTATAAGTAAGTCTAATCTTGTGTTTTCGTTGAATGTTTGTTAAAATCTCTTTCGTATACCATGGCGAATATTTCATATTCTTAGGATTTGAACAAGAACATTCCAATTTCTTCATCTAAAATTGCGTACAACTTAACATAAAATAAATCGATAACTTCATCAACATCTTTGTTTTGTGTAAGCGATGATCAGTCGGTATAAACCGAAATTCTAGCTTGAAATCTAACCAACAACGGAAGGTGGCCATTATCAACAGGTAGAATAGAAATCACATAATTTTTTACCTGACATGAAAAAGAGCAGATAAAAAGATCTATCAAATAATATCGATAATTAATATTGTGTACATAATGATATTGTGACAAGAAATTGAAATCCATACAAGTATTTAGAAGATACGACTTAGTTTGACTTCATTTGTTATGCGCATATCTTCATGTAGAATAAATGAAAAACAAGTGACTTCTAAAAATGCAAGTAGGCTCTTCTCTTATTCAACCACTTATTTTTTCTCACATACCATAAGGTAAAGGTACCTATCATGAAACATGTCCCAATTATGAAACAGTTTGATGAATAATTCGATTTGTAAATAATTTAAAAGTCTATTTTTGAGTACAAATTATTACATTAATAAGTATGAAAGTTAGGCTTTTCATATATATAAAAAGCAAGTATGGTTCTAAAGTTTTAAACACTACAAATAATTTTAATTATCTAACCTCCACACTCGGGAAAATTGACTGTGATTTATCCGAGTCAGAAGGCTTGATACCTATAATTTGTTTTGTCTCGTGTATTCACAAATTTCGATTATTTCACATGTGTAATAGATTAAATGACAGCTTAAGGTTTATAGATTCAAGATTACTGCACTTTTTCTTCATTTGGATACAACTTTATTTATTAATTAGTTGTTCCATAATACGTACACGTTTTTTAACATGGTCCTTATTTATGGAACGAAGAAACATGGATGTGTCATATCAAAGGACACGTTTTCAAACGCTTGCTCCTATTTATGGAACAGAGGCACGTTTGCAATAAAATGTGTTTTTATTATATTAATATAGCTTATGTTATGTCAATATCATATAATAGTTCAACTTTAAGTGAATCAAATTAATTTTTTTTTAAACTGATTTTCAACAAAATAGTTGAATTTTTATCGAAAGTGATAAATTTTCAAATAAAATGATGAATCTTCAACTGGAATAATTGAATTTTAAACTAAACAGATAAATTTTCAATTAAAATGATGAATCTTCAATGGGAATGGTTGAATTTTCAACCAAAAAGATGAATATTCAACCATGCAGATTAATTTTCTACAACAAACAAATACAAATTTGCAACACGAGATATGAATTCGCAAACAATTTGTTGAATTTTCAACTAAAAGTGATAAATTTGTAACCAATAGTTGAATTTTACAAAAAAACATAGCTCAATTTTCAACAAAAAGTAGAGTGGTTAAATAATAAGTTAAACAAATTGATTTGAAACAAAAATTTATTTTCAACCAAACAATTCATTTTTAAACCAATGTGATGAATTTTCAACTAAAATGATGAATCTTCAACTGAAATGGTTGAATTTTATACCAAAAAGGTACACAAATTTCCCACGGAATAGTTCAATTTTTAATAAAAAAGATCAATTATCATCCAAATAGTTAAATTGTCATCCGAAAAGATACATTTTTAACCTTAAATAGAATAGTGAAATTTTCTGTTTTAAAAGACTAATTTCCAACAGAAAAAAACAACAAATTTCCAACAAAATAGTTCAATTTTAAACTGGAAAAGTTAAATTTGCAGTTAGAAAAATTGATTTTCAACAAGGTAGTTAAATTTTCAATCACAGATGAATTTTCAATTAAAATGATGAATCTTCAATTGGAGTGGTTGAATTTTCAACCAAAAAGATGAATATTCAACTATGCAGATTAATTTTCTACAAAAAAAAATACAAATTTTCAAAACAATATATGAATTTGCAACCAATTTTTTGAATTTTCAACTAAAAATGATAAATTTGTAACCAATAGTTGAATTTTACGAAGAAAAATAGGTGAATTTTCAACAAAAAGTGGAGTAGTTAAATAATAAGTTAAACAAATTGATTTAAAACAAAAATTTATTTTAAACCAAACAATTCACTTTTAAACCAATGTGATGAATTTTCAACTAAAATGATGAATCTTCAACTAAAATGATGAATCTTCAACTGGAATGGTTGAATTTTATACCAAAAAGGTACACAAATTTCCCACCGAATAATTCAATTTTCAATAAAAAAGATCAATTATCAACCACATAGTTAAATTGTCATCCAAAAAGATAAATTTTTAACCTTAAATAGAATAGTGAAATTTTCTGTTTTAAAAGACTAATTTCTAACAAAACAAAAAACAAATTTTCTACAAAATAGTTAAATTTTAAACTGGAAAAGTGAAATTTCCAGTTAGAAAAATTGATTTTCAACAAGGTAGTTAAATTTTCAATCACAGATGAATTTCGAATTAAAATGATGAATCTTCAACGAAAAAAATTATTTTTTAAGAAAAGAGTTACACTTTTAACCAAGGAGTTGAATTTTCAACTAGAAAAGGTGAATTCTCAATGAACAATGTAATATAATTGAAATTTAAACCAAAAAATATTTTAATTTTAAATAAAAAACAGTTCAATTCAACCAAAAAATACAAATTTTCAAGAATAAATGAGTTTTTAATTAAAAAATACTTTTCAGTCAACAGAGAAGACGAGATTAAAACAAACTGTTGAATTTTCGAGGAAAAATATGCATCTTCAACCAAGAAGATTAACTTTCTACCAAAAAGGACAAATATTCAACAAAACACATGAAGTTATTATTAAGTACAATAAAAGAAAAAAAAATCTGCCCGCCTCGCGGGCACATTCTCATCGCGCGCTTCGCGCGCGGCTCGCTTCGCTCGCAAGTTTGAGCGCGCCTAGGGCGCGCGACTGTTGGATCTCGCGCTTCGCGCTCGATCATATATTTATCTCGCGCTTCGCGCTCGATTATGTACTCACCTCGCGCTACGCGCTCGGGCGTATTTACATCGCGCTTTACGCTCGGCTCCTCTAGATTTTTGAACTTCGTGTTCGACTTCGATGAAAAGAAAAAGTTTGTTTGCAAATATTATAAAATTATCAAAACCTTTACATATTAAGTGATTGTTAAATTTGTTTTTATTTTAGACTGAAAAGGAACTTTATTTACTCAAGGTTCTATCGACCTTAAGGAACACATTCTCATCCAGACACTCGCGCTTCGCGCTCGATATTTTATTTGAAAATCATTTGAACCGTATGATAGAAACAAAAAAGTTTGAGCGCACTTACGGCGTGCGATTTGGTAAATACACTGAGCGCGCACTTTGTGCTTCGTGATATATGTTCTTCATATACAAATTACTAAATTTGTATTTGATTTTAAATGAAAAGTAATGATATAATTCAGGCGACAAATTTTATTAGTTAACATTTTATTTTAGCTTGTGTCGCTTATCAAAAAAGTTAATTTTTTCATTTTGAATATATTCTTACCACAAAAATTGATTACGGGTTTGTAAGTCTTTTTTGAATGCAAAATTTTTGTTCATTTATATGTTTTCGTACCTTGCATTGTTTTTTCAAAAATTTGATTTTTTTTACTGTCAATGTTATTTTCACGAATAAAACAAAAACCACGCATCCTATCGAAACAAATTTTGTTTCGGTCATTTTTTCGTAGCTGGTAATATTCGTCTGAAAATTTGATTTTTCTATTTTCAATGCTGTTTTTTACGAATAAAACAAAAACTACGCGTCATATCAAGAAGTGAATGATAAGAAATTTGTAGATCTTTTTTAGGTGCACAATTTTGGTGAGATGACCTTTTCTGGTATCTTGCATAGTTTTACAGCAAAATGGCTTTTTTGATTTTTCATTAATTTTTTGTGCGATCAAAATTTGAATTTTTTATTTTTCGAAAAATTCAAAAAGTTGTCATGAAAATATTATAGGGTGTTCAGGAATCAACGTTTTTCTCCTCTTGACTTTTTTTCATATCGTGCGTTTTTCGGCTTAAAATGATCATTTTCGTTTGTTTTTTGGAATTTTGAAAATGCTATAACTCCAGTAATTTTTTTTTCATCACGAAAAGTCATAAGAATATTTTCTTCGTCATTTTGCGTACTACTAATAACCGTCCATAGAATTTTCAAATCTTCCAAAAAAGTGGTCTCAAAAATTTTCAAAATGTGCTCACTTTTTGAATTTTCATCCAAAATAGCTGGTTAACGAACTCGTTCTCTATTTTTCGGCCATAAAAAAGTGTGCCAAAGCTCAATCAAATCTGATCATTTTTTCGAAAGTTATCGTGGCTACAGACAGACAGACAGACAGACAGACAGGCAGACAGACTACAGACAGACAGACACCTTCGTAAAAATCGTTTTTTCTGACTCAGGAGGTCTCAAAACGTGGAGATTTGATGAAAACCGACTATGTCAAATTTTACATAAAACCAATACCTTCTCATTAGAATGAGAATGTAAAAAACCAAACGAAAAGGGTACTTAGCCTAATACTTTATTTACTCTTCACTTTGACCGAGTTTCTTAAGTTTTGCCTTCATCCTTCATGGTTTTTTTTTGTCCACCTGAATAAAAACTCATTCCCTGTAACAAACATTTTTGAGCAAAAATAAAATTTAATCCACTTCGTTCAAGAAAACCACCCTTCATGGGTTATGTTTGTCAATTTTCACGAAAACTTTTATTCAATTTATTTATCTTTATTAACAATTAAGATAAATGTTCATTGTACTATTTATTCCGATTTAATATAGAAAATAATCTAAAATCAGCCATATTAATATAAAAAAAAACACATTTCTCTGCTGTTCCATGATAGGGACATGCATTATGAAACACCGGTACAGGAGTCCAAAAGTTGTTTCATAATAGGTACATATAGGTTGTTCCGCTTTTTCATAAATATAATAACTTTGCTTAGACTAAATTAAACTTTTAATAGGCGTTTCGCATTGAGAAAAGATCAGCCCATTCATTGATATAAACATTTCGAAAATATATTCCACTATCCTTCCAAAATTAATGAAATACTCAGGACTCCCTCAAAATTTGTCTCATGATAGGTACCTTTGCCTTAGGTAACACGTAGTTATTTTTTCACATTTAAAGTTCGCAAATTTTTACTTTAAAAATTCGAATGAATAATTGTTATTAAATCTTTTATGCAATCAGGTTGAATTGAAAATACAGGGTTAGCTTCGTATTCACTGGACAATGCTTATTTCCACTCGATGAATACAGAATTATTTTTAAAAATAGCATCGCCTCGATGCAGCGTGTTTATTTTCAGAAAATAGAGCAAATCATGCCTGCTGAAATGATTCCGAGCGGATAATTGAGAAAACGAGCATCATTTGAAATGCAATACTCGCACTGTCTCCGCTACATATATACCTGCGAACTTTTTTCCAACCTTTTTTTCGTTTTCTTTGACATTCTCTGATGTGTAGAACATGCGTCATCATATGTCACTGTAGGATGTCCCATTGACGTTAGTTACGCGACAAGTGGGTTACTGGATGTGGAACGAGTGCAAAAATGCACAGCCTGAGGGATGAATATGCTCTGAGACAATTTAAACCTTGTGACAAAAATGAAATTCGACAAAAGCGTGGTGCAAGTTAACTCTTCTCTGTCAATGTATAACACCAGTTGACTTGAGCATCTCTTTTCTGTTAAAGGATTTTTTTTACAACTTTGGAACAAAATTTAAAAGAAAGAAAATCGGATTTTATGTTAGACGAAATATACAATGTGGAATAAAATAGTAAGACAAATTGTCAGCGAAAAACGTTTCATTTATTTTTAATTTAATAAAACCACTACACTTATATTTTCAAATAGAAACTCTGGACGTTGATGACATAGTGACATTAAAAAAAAATTTCTTGAATATTTGCTTTAAGTCAGACTCTATTAATATTGGTTATACTTTTATGATAATTTTTGCACTTTTTATCAAAAGGGCCTTGATGATTTCGACCTACACTCTAAATTTGAATCAGTAAAATATAATTGATTGTCAGTTAAATTCTACACTCAGAAAAATGTTTGTTAAAATCAAGCAAACATTTGTATGAGCCTATATCAAACATAGAATTTGTTTCCATCAAATAAAATTTGTTTAAAACAACATACTATTTGATTGACCCTATATCAAAGAAAGAATTTGTTTCATTCAAACAAATATTTTTCTGAGTGTCCTAATTGCTTTAGCTAGAATAGAGTCACTGACAATTAGTAAAATATACTGATTCAATTAGTGATTATTGCTATACGCACGCGCACTATACAAACTCGTAATTATAAATATCTTAAAGATTTATAATATTAATGAACCTTTACTAGTAAATTCAATGCGAGCTATATTTTATTTATTTATATTTCTTAATGAGAGTAATCCATTAAAATTATTTTAATAGTGATAATATGAGCAAAAACTGACCCGAAACTAAGTATAGTCCGAAGTCAGAAAGTGTGCAGTGCAAAATTAGGTTTATTTTCTGAGCAAAATCTTCAGTCTTCCAAACTATAATTTTCAAAGTATTATGAATAAACTTTAATTTATAATTAAGCCATTATACTTAAATCTATATATTATAAAAATTTCAATTTATTTATCGCAGGCTTTAAAGACTTTTCCCTATTCCCCTCTTCAATCCTTTTTCACAGTTTCCACTCAAATGCGAACTGAATTAATAGAACCCATGAAGAAAATCCAACTATTTTTGGTTAAAAATTATTTATTGAAAAGTCTACGAATTTATTTTTAATTGAGAATTCATCTTTTCTGGTAAAAAATGTCATCATTAGTTTAAAAATTTAATTATTTTGTTTAAAATTCAACCATTTGTTAAAAATTAATATTTTCTGGGTAAAAATAGAACTGTTCGGTTGAAAATTAATGTGTGTTGGTTGACGATTTAAGCACTTTGTTAAAAATTCGTTTTTCTTCTACCTGAAAATTAGTGTTATTAACTTTAAATTCAAATATTCTATTTTTGGTTGAAAATTGATATTCTCAAATTGAAAATTGATATTTTTTGGTAGAAAATTAATGTTTTCGGTTGAAAATTCACCTTTTTGGTTGAAAATTTATCACTTTAATTAAAGATTAATTATATCATTTAAAAACTTATCATATTAGTTGAAAATATAACTATATATTTTTTTGAATATTCATTTTTTTAAATCTTTTTTGACTGTAAATTTGAATATTCTATTTTTTGTTCATAATTGATATTTTTTTATTTGAAAATATAACTATTTGATTGAAACCTAATCTTTTTTAGTTGGAAATGTAACTATTCAGTGGAAAATCTACCTATTTTCTGAAAATTCGTTTTTTCAATTGAAAATGAACTTTTTTAACTGAAAATGTAACTATATTCCATTTTTTGTTGAATATTGATACTTTTAGTTGAAAATTCATGAATTCTGAAGAAAATTCGTCTCTGGCTTGAAAATTTAACAATTTTGTGAAAGTCATCCTTTTTGGTTTTTGAATTCAATTATTTGATTGAAAAGATTGAAAATTAACTCTCGAGTTTGAAACAGATATTTTCAGGTTTGTTTCGGAATTCCTCTCTTTTTGTTGAAAATTAAACTATTTCGTTGAGAATACATTTTTTTCTCTAAATTCATGTTCTTGATTAAAAATTATGATATTTTATGGAAAACATTTTTTTTTGTGTGAAAATTAACTTTTTCAACTAAAAATTTAGCTATCATATTTTTGGTTAAGAATTTATCTTTTCGAGATGAAAATTTCACTATTTGGTTCAAAATTCATTGTTTTTAGTAGAAAATTCCACTATTTTTTAATTTCAAACCCAATGCCTTTTTATTGTGTCCGGAAAATGCCCCAAAAAATGCATATTTTTTATCAAATTCATGTTAAAGACGGTATTTTACGAAAAATTTCCAACATGAATAATAATTTTCTGTCGGTAAGTGAAGAGTTTCCAAGTATTTTCAAAATAATTTTGAATTTTTTAAATAATCATCATTTCTTTAAACAATTTTTATCCTTCTGTAAGTCGTGACAAGTTATTATTTTCTGAAATTGATGATAGAATCAACGAATGTTGAAGATAATATATTTTTTAAGGATTTTTTGTCATTACTTAAACAATTTTCATTTGTTTAAACAATTTTTTCCCCTGTAAAGCGTGAAAAGTTTCTATTTTCTGGAATAAATAACACAATTAACGAATGTTTAAAGTAATATTTTTTTTCTTAAGGATATTTAGCAATTTTTTTAACAATTCTAATTTGTTTAAACAATTTTTCCCCTGTAAATCGTAAAGATTTATTCTTTTCTGCAATTAATGACACAATATTAACGAATATTAAGAGTAATATTTTTTTGCTTAAGATTTTTCGCAATTATTTAAACAATCAATAATCACTGACTTGCGCCTTTTCACAGGAAAGGTAGAGAAAAGTCTAGTTATTCGAATCTCTTACACTATGTCGCTTATTATTCAGTATTTCCTTATTTCAGAACGTATACCCTATATTGTTTAAAGATTAAAATATAAATTCAATTGCTCTAAGAAAAGCATAGTAATTTTTTTAAATTACTTCTCTGTTCTCTTTTATTTAACATAAATTATTATTATTAATTATTGTTATTGTTTAAACAAGATATTGTATACGTTATAAGATAAGGAAATACTAGATAAGAAGCGACATAGTGCAAGAGATTAAAAAAAACTAGACTTTTTTCCACCTTCCCTGTGAAAAGGCGTAAGTAATTGATTATTAATTGTTTAAATAATTGCCTAATGTCTTGAAGAAAAAAATAGAACTGTTAGCATTCGTTAATATTGTGTCATTAATTGCAGAGAAGAATAAATTTTTAAGATTTTCAGGGAAAAAATTGTTTAAACAAATTGAGATTGTTGAAACAAATGAAAAAAATTGATAAAAAATTGCTAAACGGCCTTAAGAAAAAAAAATTACTTTTGACATCTGTTAATTGTGTCCTTAATTCCAAAAAATAATAACTTTTCACGATTTCAAGAAGAAAAAATTGTTTGAATAAACAAAAATTGTTTAAATAATTACAAAATATGTTAAACAAGGAGTACTACTCTTAAAATTCATCAACTTTATATCATTTATCCCGGAAGATAATAACTTTTCACGACTAACAGGAGAAAAAAATTATTAAAACAAATAATAATTGTTTAAACATTTACAAATTATTGTAAAAAGAATTAAAAATCTTTCACTTATCGATTAAAAATTATTCACGCTGACATTTTTTTTAAATACCGTCTTTAGCATCAATTTGATAAAAAACTGCTATTTTGCATTTCTTGGGGCTTTTTCCGGGCACAATAAAAGGGTTTGGGGTGAGGGGTGGGGGTTAACATTGAAAGTTATTGGGTGGAAATTATTCCTCAAACATGCCTTTACAGGTAATTATACTTCAATTTACAGAAAGTTCACAACAAGTACTTCTTTCTTCCATTTTTTCGAAAACAGAGCTTTTCCCCTTTAAAACCCCATGTTAATTTCAAAAGCTCGGGGCACGGGTTAACCTTGCAAAAAAAATAAAATAAATTACAGATGTTCTTTTTCCGGAAAACGAACAAATTGGGGGTGGGAGGGGGTCGATCACCAAAGACGAAAGTTGTGTTTTTACAGGTATGAATTTGAACCACTCCAAAGTGGGGCGAAATGAAAAAACGATGTTCAAAATAACGTGCAGGTCACAATTCTTCATCGATTTTCAATTTTATTTTTCAAAAAATTCAGCATTTAATTTATCAACAAATAATATAAACAAATGCATGATTTGAACAGTTTTAGGCAGAAAAAAAAAGTTCTTCCGATTGTTTTCGAATCTCATTGCCTGTGATGCATATTGATGTAGTTTTGTCTTTTATATTTTTTTCTTGATATGACTTGTTGAATTTATAAACAATTATTATAAACAAATGCATGATTTGAACAGTTTTAGGCAGAAACAAACCGAATTTTCTTCCGATTGTCTTCGAATGTCATTGCCTGTGATGCATATTGATGTATTTTGTCATCTGATATAATTTGTTGAATTTATCAACAATTATTATAA